>JAHKKF010531429.1:7730-20875 GCA_019740295.1 Labeo calbasu | reverse complement strand
CTACTGGTATGGGAAAATAAAGTGGATTAGAATACTATTAGCAACACTAGAGAAACAAAGTGGCTACTCAGTTAATATTCATTCTTAAAGTTGCTAAATGTGTCAGTATTTATGATAAATATTTGAGATTAGCCATGTCATATTTATAAATAGTGATACATTTAGCAAATTTATTTTGTATCTGACAGTGTTGACCTGTGAAGGAGTCCTATTTAAGTGATCTATGAATAGCAACGAGTCAACGACCTGCCTTACTTTTCAACCCGGAAGTAAGTCGTTTTCTGTGAATGGACTAGATCTCAGGTTCATTAGCTGCTATTTTGAGAAGAATAACAAAGTGTAGTAAACGGTAAAACTGCTTGCACTACAAGCCAGTGTGTTCATAATTAAGATAATACATTAATATAATTTGGTGAGACATACCAGTTTGCGATATCAAGCAGGATGAGACCGGAAGCCTCGCACATACCATTTACAAACGGCCGCGGCTGCGCCCGCTCTTACGGGAAGAATAAGGTGGGTACAAAATAATTCTTTGCATAAACTTTTATGTTCGTTGCCTGGTTTTGCCCCAGTATAAGAGAATCCGTTATTTCTAAGTTTTTAAATAAGTTAATAAATTATAAGTCTGAAAGAATAGCTTTTTCTTCTGTGAAACGATGTTCACTGCTCCATTTAGTGAACATCTGTCATATTCATCCGAGTCCCCTCATGAGTTCTAAAGGACTGTAAAATGTCACGCTCTCCAATAAATGGATAAACTGCAGCCAGGACTACCTTGTTATACCATTTTTGCACTAATGCCTGTTCTCTAGTGACTGTAAAAAGAAAAAGGAAAAAAAATCATCCGAATGGATGTTCTGTTTATAATGAACATATTTCATACGAAATACTGATAGTCCATGAAATGTCTTCCCTAAACATGATGGATTTCTTATGGTTCTCAATAACATTGTTCCTTATTGTGACATTATGTCATTCTGTAAGAGATGGCCTATCTGTCGAGCTGAGTATAAAAACCTACAAGGGGGATTTTTTGGTAAAGTCTATAATATTTAAAAAAGAAATTCCCCGTTTGTGTAGTTGTGCTGTTAAATGTTTTAGTGTACTAAATCCCTCCCTTGGGGATTGTGTAACTTTTTAAGACAATAAAATAACATGACATGTTTAATTTAACTGTGTGATCTCTGTTGAGGTCAATGCCATGTCTGGGTTTTCGTGTCGTGAAAATTGCAAAGCTATTCACATTGAGGTAGACTACCACAAATAACCACAAGAGGGCGCTCCCCAAACTCTTCAAAGCATTGACCTTCCTTTTCATTATAACGTAAATTTTAGCAGTAAACAGACGTTTAATACTTTACATATTTTATTTTTTAGTGAGTTTTGCTTAATTTCTTCATCTAAAACACCAAAACCACCCAAAACCCCAAACCACCCAAACAACAAATTGAAGTTCCACTTTTAACTTTGGCAAAACCAGTGTGTCAAAACAAACCTCAGAGGTTTACCATAGTTCTTTTGCTTCATACTATTGTGGCTGCTTTCATCCTGGGTTTTATGCAGTTTAAAGTGGCTAAAACTTGAGACTAAATGAACACTGCTCAATTGTTGAACTTAGAAAAACTTGACTGTTGTTTCAGCATAAAGCACAACTGAGACATTTAAGAGTTTATTCAGGAATACAGCTTTGATAATGCATTAGAGATACAGCTGGTGTAAACAGTAACAGCACAGCAACTGAGAAATTCATCTTTTCTACCACAACACAAACCTCAAACAATTCTTCAACTATGCATTTGGAAGAAGCATCAGCAACTTTTCCCCATGCAGCAAAATGTGCTCAAAAATGAGGAAGATGTGCGGGTAAAAAGAGCCACGCTTACTTTAACGGAATGAACACAATATACTGTGGAAATTCATAATGTGCAAAATTTAGTTTTTAAGACCAGCAGCTCAAAATACTCAGTAAAATGCACTTTAAATTGGATAACTGCTAATCTGTTCAGTAGGATTAAAAGCAAATGTGACACAGGCTCAACTCATTATTATGGAATTAAATTAAGAATTAGATAAAACACAGAATAACAAAACTAATTAGTGTAAAAGACAGTCTAAAATCACAATAACGCATGTAATGTTTGTATTAGTAACATGGTAAACGGCTGTTATCTTGTAGCTATTTGCTATTTGGTAATCTGCTGTCTAACATCACTGCACATGTGGATCTGAGGTAATGTACATCAAATTCAGCTATTCTGAATAGAATGGGGTTTTAGCTTTTTAAAGGACTGGTAACTAAAGTACATGACCTCAAAAGAAATACTTCACAAATCTGAGCTACGGAGAATTATGTGCTTATATCGATGACATATGTGTAGAATGAGTGTTTAACACTATTGTGTCCAGATCACATGATGACTGAAACAGAGTGAACTCTGTACACAGTCATCACATGTTCATGACTGGGCTGTTTTCAAATGTTTTGTATCCATGCTTGCTTGCTTTGTGTGTGTGTCTGTGTGCGTTTAATTCACAATTGCAGATGAGCACATCTTGTTGATTCCACACAGTCTGGATCCTCTGTACAGGTAATAGTAACCCTATAAAAGAAGTACAGAAAACATTTGAACATTTCTGTGATTGGCATAATCTATGAACACCTACATATAAGTTATGAACAGGACCAAAGTTTTTTTTCTTGGCTGATTTTGTTGGAAATCTTTACATTTAATAAAAGATATAGTTTGCCTTTTAAAAATATTAAATATGATTACACCACCACTGGATGAAATAATGATTGGTGCCATTTTCTTAATAATACATGGCCACAAGCAGGTGATTTTTCTTACCTGCTCTCCATAGTCCTCTCCCCAGCTGTTTTTGATGGCCCAAAATGGAATACCATTACCTGCACACAAAAGCAGAAAAATATACCCAAAATCACTATGCAACTCTCTTGACTGATTCAACATGGTTGTAGATGTATATCCAAAGTATTCTGGAACTTCGCCTTGCCATTTAAACACCTGAAGTTTACATCTGTATCAGTACACACCACTGAAATCAAATATAACTCACGTTGTCCATATCCCACAAGCAGCACAGCGTGATCAATCATCCAGGGGTTGCAGAAGATCTTTAGAGGATGAGACACTCCCTTTCTGTAGAACTAAATACAACAAAAAAAATGTTTAAAAAAGGCAACTTAAAGAAACCAGGTGAAGACATATACAGTTTAAGTCAAAAGTTTACATACACCTTGCTTAATATGCAAAATGTTAATTATTTTACCTAAATAAGAGGGATCATACAAAATGCATGTAATTTTTTTATTTAGTACTGACCTGAATAAGATATTTAACATAAAAGGCGTTCACAAGTCCACAAGAGAAAATAATAGTTGAATTTATAAAAATGACCCTGTTCAAAAGTTTACATACACTTGATTCTTAATACTGTGCTGTCACCTAAATGATCCAGAGCTGCGGTTTTTTTTGTTTTGCTTTTTTTTTGTTTAGTGATAGTTGTTCATGAGTCCCTTGTTTGTCCTGAACAGTTAAACTTCCTGCTGTTCTTCATAAAAATCCTTCAGGTCCCACAGATTCTTTGGGTTTTCAGCATTTTTGTGTATTTGAACCCTTTCCAACAATGATTTTGTGGTTTTGAGATCCATCTTTTCACACTGAGGACAACTGAGGGACTCATATGCAACTATTACAGAAGATTCAAACGCTCATTGATGCTTCAGAAGAAACGATGCATTAAGTGCCAGGATACTTGTTCCCTAGAGGACAAAAAAAAAAAATTACATTTACCCTGATCTTCAAGTTCAAAAAGTTTTTATCACCCAGCTTTTTATGCATTATTTTTCCTTCTGAAGCATCAGTGAGCATTTGAATATTCTGTAATAGTCGCTGAGAGTCCCTCAATTGTCCACGGTGTGAAAAGATGGATCTCAAAACCACACAGTCATTTTTAGAAAGGGTTCAAATACACAAAAATGCTGAAAAACCAAAGAATTTGTGGAACCTGAAGGATTTTTCTGAAGAACAGCAGGCAGTTTAACTGTTCAAGACAAACAAGGGACTCATGAACAACTATCATTCAGGTAACAATGCAGCATTAACAATAAAGTGTATGTAAACTTTTGAATAGTCATTTTTAGCAGATTCTGCAAGGTGTATGTAAAGTTTTAACTTCAACTGTATGTCTTTTTGTTTTGTAGGACCAGACATATATGCTACTTTTGGCTACTTTAGCACTAAAAACTCTATTACATAAAATTTTACCCAGAGCATTATAGGACAATATATTTATGTATGCTAATGGTGTATTTTTCCATGGTGTATTCGAGTTACCTGCATGGCGAAAGCATTGAGGGCAGCAGACACCGGACCATTCTCAGCCAGCCAAGCAGCAATCTCTATAAGGCAATAACAATCAAAACACTAAAAAAAAAGATGTATTTCTTGAGCAGCAAATCAGCATATTATAATGATTTCAGAAGGATCATGTGACATTGAAGACTGGAGTAATGATGCTGAAACTTCAGCTTTGTATCACAGGTATAAATTGCATTTTAAAATATATTCAAAGAAAGAAAATTTTAAGGCTATTTTGAATAATAATATTTTGCATTATACTGTCATTTTTGATCAAACCCTGTAAATGCACTCTTGGTCAGTAACATTTAAAAAATCTTACCAACGCTGAAGTTTTGAACGTGGTTGTATATCCATTTAAAACACTGGGTGTTCTCTAATTATCAATGGTGTATTAACACTTAAGTAAGATTAGCTTGTATCTCATATTTCGCTCCAAATATTCTGATATAAATATTTGATATTTTTAATTTCCTGCTTTAATTTCCTCTAGTGCAGGTATTTCCATCATCATGTGTTTTTCATTTAATTGAGTTTACTGACACATCTCTAGTTCCTCATCTCTCTAACTCACCGTTTTCATCGTTGGGCAGCTCAACAGAGCTGTTAATGTAGGCGGCCACCTTCCCTGAAGAGAAATCACAGCTCTGCTTGTGTCCTATGTAGTTGTAGTCCGTTTCGGTCTCAAGACCTCCTTTATACGTGAAACAAAGAAGCGCATTTATATGACACATGTTCACTCTTAAAGATTCTCTAGGTAGTTTGTTTTAAATTGCCTTATGGGGAATTTTATTTCTTACCAAGCTTCTCAATGGCTTCGTAAGCATTTGACGGCAGTCCACCTCCACATGCTTGGTCCAGTTTATCACAGTCCACTAATTCTGTGATGTAAAGAGGTGAGCAAACAAACAAATGTAGCTTTTTACTGAATTCACATTGAGAATAACATGTTAGAGCAATGATTCCTGTTTTATCTCATGTTATTAATGGTGTTTGCTAAAGCAAGGCATCTGTTGGGGTCGGCAAGATTTTTGTCTTAATTTTTTTTTTTATTTACCAATGTTAAAACAGTTGTGCTGCTTAAAATACTTTGTTGAACAGAAAGTTCAGTAGAACAGCATTTGAAGTTGAATTCTTTTGTCTTTATAAATGTCTTCACTGTCACTTTTGGCCAAATAAATGCATCCTTGCTGAATAGAAGCAATTCATTTTTTAAAAAACATATATCTTACTGACCCCAAACTTTTGAACCATAGTGTAGTATATTTACCCTGCTCAGAGAGGGAAAGAAGCTGTCCGGTTTTCTTGAACCACTGTCCCTCAATGTTTCCAGTCACAGAAAATGCCCAACAGGAGCCACACATGCCCTGCAACAGACAGTCATTAAAACTGTTTAACTAATTAACTAATTATAATAAACCAGTTCATTTAAAGTTAATTCTGTAGACATAATCCAAGCATTACTATCTCACTGATTCACTCTCTATTGAGCTAATCTGTGCCGTCACACCTGATTCTTCACAGAACTGACCGCCCCGTGCTCCCTCCAGTCCCAGCTGTCAGGAGCAGCCTTACTAGCTGGAGTCGCTGGCTTCAACTCCTTCTTCAAGCTCCACTGACTCAGCATTGGGTTCAGGTACATCATTCTGAACTCATCCTCTAAATACACAGAGGTTGGGGTTAGCTGCATCGATACATATTAGACTGGTCTCAGGTGTTACAAACTTGGTTACACCATCTTTTTATTATGCAACTACTGTTAAGTCACAAGCATTAAATAATGATATTTTGGCCTGAATTGTTATGTTTGACCACTGAGTCATCACCAATTGGTAATTTTTGCATTTCTAACTGAGTAACCAACGATAATCAACAAATTCATGAACATACCTGTGAGGTCACTGAACTTGGTAACACCGTACTCAGCTGACCCCTGTTCCAGGGATTGCAGTGTTTGAGCTGTTTTCATATTCTCTTGGAAAATGTGCAAACGCTTCTCTGCCTCTGTGGAGTTTAAAAGATCGGTGCTTAAAGGGATTTTTAATTTGTGCGTATATTAGGGCTGCCCTCAACTAAAGATTTTTCTGGTCAACTAGTAGTTGTTCATTTTAAACATTAGTCGACGTTGCACAAAAATATCAGCACCCTTGCAATTCTGTCAGAAAATGCAACACTTCTCTCAGAAAATTGTTCCAATTGCAAATGTTTTGGTATTCACATGCTTATTGTTTTTGTTTGCACTGTAACAACACCAAAAAACAGAGAAGAAAAGTCAAACTTGATCAAATTTCACAAAGGACTCAAAAATGGACTGGACAAAGTTATTGGCACCTTGTCAAAATTGTAAAAAAAAATTGCTTTTTAAGCATCTGATGCTCCTGTAATTTGTATTTAGACACACCTGTGGCAAGTAACAAGTATGGGCAATATATTAATCACATTTGCAACCAGTTAAAATGGAAAAACGTTGACTCAACCTTTGTGTCACACTGAGCATGGAGAAAAGAAAGAAGTGTAAAGAGTTGTCTGTGGATTTGAGAGAAAAAATTGTGGAAAGACATGGACAATCTCAAGGCTACAAGTCCATCTCCAGAGATCTTAATGTTCCTGTGTCCACTATGCGCAATATTATCAAGAGGTTTACAGCCCATGACACTGTAGCTAACCTCCCTGGACATGGACGGACAATGCATTATTCAAATGGTGGATAAAGAACCCCGATTAACTTCCAAACAAATTCAAGCTGATCTGCAGACACGGGGTACAACAGTGTCAGCTCGCACTATCCGTCGCCATCTGCATGAAAAGGGACGCTATGGTAGGAGACCCAGGAGGACACAAAGGCATAAAAAAGCAAGACTGGAGTTCGCCAAAACACAAAACCACAATCCTTCTGGGAGAACATACTGTGGACATATGAGACAAAAGTAGAGGTTTTTGGTAAAGGACATCATGGCACTGTTTACAGAAAAAGAAATGAGGCCTTCAAAAAAAGAACACAGTCCCTACAGTCAAACATGGTGGAGGTTCAAAGATGTTTTGGGGTTGCTTTGCTGCTTCTGGTACTGGAATCTGATGATTATCAAAGAATTTTGGGGCGCAACGTAGTGGCCAGTGTCAGAAAGCTGTGTCTCCACCAGAGATCATGGGTCTTCCAGCAGGACAATGTCCCAAAACACACTTCAGAAAGCACTCAGAAATGGTTACAAACAAAGTGCAGGAAGCAATTGATTTCAGTTAATTTTTTCCAAAGGGGGTGTTACCAAATATTAAGTTAAGGGTGCCAATAATTTTGTCCAGTGCATTTTTTTGGGTTCTGTGAGGAATTGTATCAGATTTGATATTTCTTCTCTCTTTTTTTGTGTGTTGTTCCAATGCAGACAAAAAAATAAACATGTGAGTACTTGCAACTGCAACAATTTTCTGAGAGAAGGGTTGCATTTTCTGACAGAATTGCAAGGGTACCGATATTTTTGGCCATGACTTATATATATTTTACAATTGCACAAGATTACAAACTAATCACTTGTTTATTAGTATTCCTATTTTCAAGTACCTAAGAAATTACACTGTAAAATGTAGAATAATGAAAAGATGTGAAACATTCATAGTAATGTAAAGTATGTTCTGTGTTTTACCTTCTTGGGAGCTGTATGTTCGATTGTATGTGATCATAAAGTTTTTAAACTGGGTCAAAAGCTCCACAGTGTCCTGAAAATAGAAAAAAAAAATCATGAAATGCATGATAAAAAGCTTACAAATTTGTAAAACTGTAAAGTCTGACATGAAATAATCGTTAGAAAAAAAAATCTAATTTGAAATGGAACCATTTATTGAATTTTATACACAAAAAGAAAAAGATCTTAAAGATTTCATGTCTTTTTTGTTGAGTATCATATTTGATACAGCAGGTATAATAAGGCTCATATAGTATAAAATAGAACTCATACTTGAGGAGGAAAAAATATTTCTCAAAAGTCTCATGTATTATATGTGATACTCATATGTTACCATGATTTCTAAAAATTGATGTATGGACAATCAAGTAAATCTAAGTTGCTTCGATCCAGTAAGTGTTCATCTTGTAATATTGCTAACAATATAAAAGTTATTCTTACATTTTGTACTTGATAAAAATAGTAAAGATTTTACAGCAAAAAACACATGATCTACAACCTAAAGAGGATAGTTGTAGAATTACACTAAACGGCCTTTGAAGTTTATCCTAATAATGAGACGACAGATAGCATGTAGCAGATTTTGTCCAACACGTTTGTCAGCAAAGTTGTGATACAGCTGGCTTTATAGGGTTAATTGCATATATTTTAGGTGTATGTTGCATACTTGTCCATACCTTCATAGGTTTGCCATGGGTTAGGGGTACGGCTGCCACCTTTTTGAGCTCCTTGGAAACTAAGACATGAACAATATAAAGGTAACTACACATGCATGTTGGGTAGAGCACAATTAAATGATCAAAATCACTTAATATCCTGTCCTGAAATATTACAATGAGTGTGCATGTCTGCAGTATATCATGTGATAAAGATGATTTGAACTACACGAGGATAACAGATCTGCCATCTGTCCCAGGCTACTGACCCGCAGGCTGGCATTTCTGTTTAAGTAGGGTGGATTTATTTTCCCAGGGAATGTCCCAAACCTCAAACAAACAAACCTCCGTCTGTGGAGAGACAGAGAATGGGGGTGATTAGGAGAGAGAATGTGCACTGTAAATTTACAAGAACTGCATTTCTTTGCAGCATATGGGCATGTTTTGCTCACTGTTTTTTATTTAAATTAACAAAAACTTTAAATTTGTGCTACTGGATGGAATTATTTTAAACATGAAATCAAAATTGCAAACATGCTAATAATGGACAAAATGAAATTCCACATTAAATGGGTTGTGTGCTGTGTATTGACTCTTATAGAATCATCTAGTTTTGCCATTTGACACTGAGTAGTTGGTTTAAGGATTAGTGTTTGCTCACCTTCTGTTTGTGTGGCTCTGGGAAAAAGTCACAGGTGTCCACAGTGCTTAGTTTGAGGGATTTCTTACACTGAGTGCTTCCAATCTCAACCATAATACTGTACCGAACACCTTTCACCAGCTGCGAAAGACACAGTACAGAAATTAATGAAACAAATCACTCTTTTTGAATGGAGGAATAATTATGGTTGTGTAATATCAAATTTCTATAAGGAATAAATGTGTTATATATTTAAAAAAAAAAAAAAAAAAAGACTGATATATTTAATAGATGAAGATTATTTTCAAATAATTTACACTACCAATCAAACGTTTTTGAACAGTAAGATTTTTAATGTTTTTGAAGAATCCTCTTATGCTCACCAAGCCTGCAATTATTTGATCCAAAATACAGCAAAGGCAGTAATATTGTGAAATATTTTTACTATTTAAAATAACTGCTTTCTATTTATATATATTTTAAAATAAAATTTATTCCTGTGATCAAAACTAAATTTTCAGCATCATTACTCCAGTCACATGATCCTTCAGAAATCATTCTAATATGCTGATTTGCTGTTCAAGAAACATTTTTTATTTTTATTATCATCAATATTTAAAACAGTTAAGTACATTTTTCAGGATTCTTTGATGAACAGAAAGATGCAAAGAAATAAAAAGCTTTTGTAACACCACACCATTTAAAAGCTTGGAGTTATATATATATGTACATTTGGGAAGGAAATTATAGAAATTAATACTTTTATTTAGCAAGGATGCTAAAACTGATCAAAAGTGATGATAAAGACATTTAACAAGATTTCTATTTTAGATAAATTCTGTTCTTCTGAACTTTCTATTCATCAAAGAAATTTGAAAAGAATCTGCTCAGCTGTTTTCAACATAATAATAATAATAATAATGTTTTTGAGCAGTAAATCAGAATAGTATAATGATTTCTGAAGGATCATGTGAGTGGAGTAATGATGCTAAAAGTTCAGCTTTGAAATCACAGGAATAAATTACATTTTAATATATTTCTAAATTGTACTGTTCTTGCTATACTTTGGATCAAATAAATGCAGGCTTGGTGAGCATTAGAGACATCTTTAAAACATTAAATTCTTTAAAAATATATAACTATAAATACACAAATTTGTTACACATTTATATCACAAACTGCAAGGATTTGCGGTATTTATACAACAGTAGGCTTTTTAACGCTCTTTTTTTATTATTTAGCTATTTATTCATTTTATTATTATATTTTACTAAATGATTGTATCCCCCACTTGAACCTGTTTGATTCCCTAATGTTTAATATCTATGTAACATTGGCAAAAAAAGACTGTCCTAAATACATTCGTGAATGCTCAAAAGTGCGCAGTTTACTTTAAACTACTGTAATACACAAGTGCGCAAAATGCGCGCAGTGTGGTGCTGCTTAAATAAGCTCGTCACTGTTTTGTATTTGAGGCCTCTGCGCACGCTCTGCCCTTGTTTACGTCTAATCACATGAATGCGGTAAAAAAATAACTCCTTATAATAAACTTATTGTCCAATATCACAGTCGCGTAAATTAATAAGTCATCATAAATAAGACAAACAATAATATATATCAACAATAATTATATCTATGGTTTTGTACCCGTTAAAAACATAGAAATTAGACATTCAATTAGACAAATTAATTCTAATTTACCTGTTTGCTGGCCGAAAGGATTTTACTAACACGGCGGACATGCATCGCGTTGGAGCCCATATTATATCGTTCCTCTGCAAATTTGATTGCTTTCATAACCCCCGGGTCTGACTCCGACAGACGGACCGGGGATCCCGGAGCTCCGATAACCGGGCGATCCGGGCCATCTTCTAAACCCAGAACCAACCCGACCAGGACGCAGCAGGCGATGACGGGGTAACCGCGGTTAAAGTACATGTTGTCGAGCTTTTGGAACAGAAAGCACCGACGAAAGATCAAGACAGGTCTTTGTTTTTAGATCGTCAGCTCGCAGTGTTTTGTTGCTCCACACAGTACAGTTGTCAGTTTACGAGACGCCCCGCACAAAGATGGAGGACTGAAAGACGCAGTGATGCCCCGCACAAAGATGGACGACTGATGACATCCTGTGTGGGGATGACACATATTTTGATAATAATAATAATAATAATAATAATAATAATAATAATAGTAGTAGTAGTAGTAGTAGTAGTAGTAGTAGTAGTAATTTGCTTGTGGCTCTCAATAATTATTGATTACAAAAAACATTTATTTCTTTTTAAACTGTTGGGCTGTAACGAAAGTTTTACCAAAATATAATATTTTATTTATTTACATATTACATTAACGATCTATCGCTAGTTTACACCTCATCTAAAACAATAAATCAGTGCATTTAGCACCGCTAGATGGTGTAAAACCTTTTAGAAAATATAAAACAAAGTCTTTCCTGCCCCCTGCTGGCCGGTGACTGCTTATTAATGCCTCTTTCACTGTTTTGTCTGTTTCAGTTGACACGTGAATTTCAGAAACGGAAGCTTCTGGAAAGGAGTTTGAATGTACAATATGTGTATAGACGACTAACCCAACTTAAATGGTTGTCATTTGTTTAGATGTGAAGAATTACACGAATCAAATCCAACTGCAGTAGGCCATATATATCTCATAGCCGTGTTGGTGAATGATACAGTCACGACAAGTGTGTTACAAATGGACTGTCAGCCTCGAGGAAGAGGAAGAAGAGGAAGAGGAGGACGAGGAAACCGAAATGAAGAGGTGGGAGAAAAATTATCGTTGACTTCTGTGGTCCACGTACAATTTACACTTTTACACAAACATTTACTATGGTAATTACAGTTTTTACCATCATTATTTAATATACGTTCTTAGTGTAAGTTTTTGGTCATTTTGTTCGTTTTATATTTTAATATGCGCATTGTTATTAATAATGATATATTTCTAATTTGCTTCTTTCAGAGCAGAGATGTGCGTCTGTCTAAATCTCTGTCTTATGCGCTACGACACGGAGCCAGTAAGATGGGTCTGCAGATGAACTCGGGTGAGAGATGATATCCATAAAGTAGAGGGTTTGCACTTACGTCACAGTTTGGTCAGTTACCCGGATATGTGGCCATATTGGCAATACTCAGATGTAAACAACAGCATGATTGCAGGTTAATGTGCTAATGAATATGTTGTTCTGCTAATTTATGCTGTTTAAACCACGGAGAAAACACGTGGAAGCAGCTAAATCATATAGAGAAGAACTTAGTAAGCAGGAAAAGGTGCAATATTTGAAAAACTACAGTTAACAGGTGGTAAAGATACATACAAGCAATATTAATTAAGGTATTAGTTGAATATTTCACCTACCTGACCAGAAATGATAAGAACAAACTCGAATGTTGCTTGCTCTGGAAATCCTGGTTCAGTTTGGCCAACCTCAAACGTCTTTTGTTCCTCAGACAGTTTTTTGCAATCTTCTAACTTTTGTTAGTCTATAGTACTCCAAATGTTTTTCCCGGTCCGACCATTAGCGCAGCCCAAAACATGACAATAATTGACCATTTTCAGGAGCAATAAACAGCAAAATATGCAAGTTTTGTTCGGTTCAGTGGCTTTGTTTATGTTATATTGTCCAATATGGCCAATTGATGATGCAGCGTCAAAACACTCTGTCCACCTTATTTTTCAGTGCAGAAGTAAGCTGTTTTCTGGTAATGTGTTAGACGTCCGGTTCATAATTCGCCATGGAAAAATAACGAGAAGAATATCGAAGTGCAGTAAA
>JAHKKF010531428.1:0-18989 GCA_019740295.1 Labeo calbasu | reverse complement strand
AGCTGTTTTTTTACTTAATCAACTGGTTTAAAGTAGGTTTTAACTGTTTTTGCTACATCAGCTGGTTTTAGCTGGATTTATTTGTTTTTTGTTTTGTTTTTTTACACTGAATCTGGTTTAAATGTTTTTTTGCTACATCAACTTGTTTTACCTGGTTTTCAGCTCGTTTTAGCTGGGTTTTTTTTTGCTATATCAGCTGTTTTTTTTTCTGAATAAGCTAGTTTTAGCTGGTTTTATGAATAAGCTAAATCAGCTGGTATTAGCAGTTTTTTTAATTGAATCACCTGGTTTTAGCTGTTTTTTTTTTTTTTTGCTAAATCAGCTGGGTTTAGCTGGTCTCAACTGGTTTTAACTGTTTTTATTACATTTTATATCACATTTTATATGTATGCAATATTTTTTGTCTTTATATATGTAATTAATATGTATAGATACATACAAATCTGTCTATCTGATAGACTTTATTGCCTTTAAATATAGACTTTCTGGCCAGGCTTTTTCAAACCAACTTTACAGTTTGTCATCAAACTTTACTCATCTAGTTTTATACTTAAGATTTAAGTAAATACAAAAGAAGTCGTTGAGAGATTTCTTACACATCTCATCTCAAACCTCTGTTGCTATTTTCAGTGTTTTATTTTAGAGCTAGTAATGGGGGCTTAGGCCATTTATAATACCGTTATTAATGCAGTCTAATGCAGAGAGAGAGAGAGATTTTTGAATTACCTGAGTGTGTACGTCTCTCAGCAGTGTTCACCAGCAGGATCTCTACTAATAGACTAAACTGCAAGTTTAACCACTTCAAAAACAGTGACGTTGTTAAATTGATCACTGAGAAATGTCATGTAGCTTTTCAGCTGTGAAACTACGCTGATAACCAGATTCTGTCATTATGTTTTTCTGTGTTTCCATCCGTACTGTATGCGTGTTTGTATGAGAGAGCGGGAGAAGGAAAGCATATTACTAGTTGATAATAAAACGTTATTTCAGCAAGAAAAACATGGAAATAGTTAATCATTTTTATCCTATTATTTGTTCGATTTTTTGGCTTGGTCATTGTTTTTGTGAATGTTAGTTCTATTGCTGTAAAGACCTTTAAAATAACTGAAATAGTTTGCTGAAGTTTTATTGAACTGTAATGTGGTCAAGACCTGCCTGGAACTACTTTAGACGTGAGTTTCCAGATAAACAACTGCACATGTTACAACGTTCGTAAGCCAAATCAGAGTCAAGCATGGAACATCCCTGTAGTATAAATCTAATTTAAACCATTCGTTTAGATATCATTTTTGCCAGGATTGTAATCTCTCACAATCATTTCAATATTTCCCAGCTAAAAATGCTTAAGCACAACACAAGCCAAAAAGACATATCCAATCAAATGCAATCTTCAAAGGTCGTTTTATTATTATTTTTTTTACCAGAAAGTCAAAACCGGATAGCATGAAGTGTTAAAACAGAAAGGGATAAAAGATAACAAAGAGCTGGAGGTGAAGAGGAAAGGTGTGCATGGATTTGTTTGTTCCAAGTGTAATTCAATAACATTTAATTCCTTTGAACCAAACTATTCCCTGCAGCTTCAAAAAAATAAAAAATAAATAAAAATTACCATTAAGCTATTAAATCAGTAATTATTTTTAGCAAATAATGAAAGGCTTGTTTATTACCCTCCGTCTGGTTTTGTTTAAGCTGTGCTAAATACAGATTCAGACAGGCGACTGGAGCAGTCGATATCCTGTCTGCCAGTACATGAATGAAGAGGCTGCGCGGGGTAAAGCAGGTCCTTTGAGGTCAAGAGATGGTCTGAGAGAGACACTCAGGGAATGTGCAGAATGGAGAAATCAAAGACAGAACGGATGACAGATGAGGACAAATAGGGATAGAGGAGGAATCAATGTAAGGAAATGTCATATGGTGAGGTGGGAGATGAACGGAGCGGAAATTGTAATACTCCAAGGGTGCAAATTAGTACTTTCCTGCTTATCAGCGGGAAATGAAGAAGGAAGCAAACAATGTAAAACTTCAGTGCAATAGACAAGAAGTTAATATTTAGTAACTTACATTTTAGAGACAATGCCAGTTACGTTGTCTATTTCCCTCAATAAAAAAAGTTCCTAATGAAACCACGGCAGAATTAACTGTTGCGTGTCTCTGAGAAATACACGGTGTTGCTGAATGAATCAGTGACTTGTTATAATCCTGAACAAATCAATGTTTTTTTTAGAAAAACTGATTGAGTAAATGATTAAACGAATCATTCAGAAAGGCAGTCACTTGTTTAGCTCCTGAATAATTCAGTGTTTCGAATAAAATGGTTGAGTGAATAATTGAATGAATGTAGGGCACTCATTTGGTTCCTGAAAGAATCAGTGTTTTTGAACAAATCAATTGGGCAAATTATTAAATAAATCACTCTGTGAGGCAGACACTTATTTAGTTCCTGAACGAATCAGTGTTTTTGAACAAATCAGTTGAGTAAACGATTGAATGAGCTACCCTTTAAGGCTGTTACTTGTTTTGTTCCTGAATTAATCAATGTTTTTTTTTTTTTTTTAGGTTGTTGGGTAAATGATTGAATGAATCATTGAAAAAAGCCAAATCACTTTATTAGCTCCTGATTAATTCAGTGTTTTGAATGAAATGGTTGAGTGAATAAATAATTGAATGAATTGCTATGTTAGGCACTCGCTTATTTGGTACCCGAATAAATCAATGTTTTTAAATGAATCATTTGCATAAATTATTGAACACATCACTCTGTAAGGCAGTCACTTTTTTCATTGTGTTTTTGAATTAAATCACTCTAAGGCAGACACTTATTTAATTCCTGAATGATTCAGTGTTTTTCAACAAATCAGTTGAGTAAATGATTTGCTCTGTAGGGCACTCACTTATTTGGTTCCTGAATGAATCAATGTTTTTGAACAAATCAATTGCGTAAATTATTAAATTAATCACACTGTAAGGCAGACGCTTATTTAATTTCCGAACAAATCAGTGTTTTTGAACAAATCAGTTAACGATTGAACGAATCGCTTAAATAGGGCAGGGCACTCACTTATTTGGTTCCTGAACAAATCAGCGTGCTTGAATTAATCGGCTGAGTAAATGATTGAATGAATCATTCACACTGCAAGGCAGTCACTTGCTTTATTCCTGAACAAATCAATGTTTTTTTTTTTAAAAAAATTGAGTAAATGATTGAACAAATCGTTCAAAAAGGCAGTCACTTTTTAGATCCTGAATAATTCAGTGTTTGAATGAAAAGGTTGAGTGAATAATTGAATGAATCACTCTGTAGGGCACTCACTTATTTGTGTCACGCTCGTGTGTCGAATGAGACGAACAAAGACGAAATATAATGAAAAGTCTTTAATAAACTCCACAAATGGTACATCCAGGCAGGTAGGGCAGGGAAACACACATCAACATAACGTTAAGGTCTGACGACAAACACTGAACTGAACTTATAAAGGGGGGCTAACGATACAATGACTGGTGTGGGTGATTAACCAATAATGACTAAACAAGGAACGGAACAGGAAAGACCATATAAGGGCACAGAAGGAAGAAACCAATATAGACAGTCCACAGGGGTGTGACAATTTGGTTCCTGAATGAATCAATGTTTTTGAACAAATCAGTTACGTAAATTATTAAATGAATCACTGTGTACAAGCAGATGCTTATTTCATTTCCGAATGAATCAGTGTTTTGAACAAATCAGCTGAGAAAATGATTAAATGAATTGCTCTGTAACAGTGCGACCTGAGTGCAATCTCAAAAAAATATATATTTAAGAGCACCAGTGCGACTGACCTAATTAGCTTATTTGTGTTTGCGCTGAGGGGAACTTCAAAGCTTTCTATGTGTTTTTGCAACGTTGAGTGATGCATCACAGATGTATCTTACGAGTCCCTTCATAAACAAAGTATAGTGAGTGTAAATAAGAGATTCATTGTGCAGTGTACACAGTTTCGTTGATTATAATGGAACTTTGTAAGATGAGTGACAGCTTTTAATAATTTTTACGGGAGTTTCTAAATGAGATATTAAGTTAATACAACAGTTAAATAAACAAGAAGTTAATATTAGGTGACTTACATTGTCTGACTATAACACTATTGCCTGATTTTACTCCATTTCGTCTTAAAAATAGTTTGAAACAAATCAAAACTGTGCCACTGTACATCTCCATTCACACGCAACAATGTTTCGTTTATGAATGAACGTTCATTTTTTAACTAATCTAGTGAGTCGATTCAATCTCCCATTCATAAAGACAGTCACTTGCTTTATTCCTGAATGAATCAGCTGTTTGAACGAATCAAATGAATGAATGATTCAGTAATAAAATCACTGACTTGCTGCCACCTACTGGCAGTTTTAGTTTCATTTTTAAAGTATCATTTCAGTTATTCAAATCATTTAATATTTCTGTATTCACAATTTCATATTTAAAACATTAAACTCAACATGAATTTATAAATTTGTTTGCACTCATGCCACCTCTGAACCTTATTGAACACATGAAAATACACCTACAAGCCACTTTTGAGTTCTTCTGTGACACCTCTGTAGTACAAATTCATTTTGTTAATATTGATTTCATTTGATTGGTAACATATTTTTTGATTATTGATTAAAAGGTGTTGACTGTGCTCCTAAAAAGAAAAGTAAGCATAGAGCCCTGTGTAAGGCAGTCACTTATTTTGTTCCTGAATGAATCAATGTTTTATTTTAAATTGAATGAATGAATGAATTGAATGAATCACTTAAAAGGCAGTCACTTTATCAGCTCCTGAATAATTCTTTTTTCGTTTTAAATGAAATGGTTGAGTGATTAATAACTCATGAAGACAGACACAGGCTGCCACCTATTGGTGACAATGTAACCTGCAGAAAGAGTGACTAAAAAAATCCAAACTGCAGACAGAGAATCCATCTGGAACACACCAACCGTGACACACATAGTTACACAAACAGTGAACAGTCCCAGTGCTGTTGTTAGACTGTTATATCACTGCTCCTGGAATGCAGCTCAGGCAATTACATTAAAGGATCAGTACAAACTATTGAATAAAGGTGCGTTTATTAAAAATAATGGTAAATTGACCTGCTGAGGTCAAAAAGGGCCAATGCACCCTGTTTACTCTGGTAACTCTAAACACATGCATTGCCCACATACAGTACATGCACACAGTAAGCACAGCATTCACAGTGACGTAACTGTGAGATGTCTGCCAAATATACTGTATGTTTACAGATGATCACACATTCCAGGGGTGTCATGTGCCTATTTTTCGCTCAGGTCTGGCTTTTTTAAACCACATTCTCCTTCTGTTTTAATGGCCACTTAGGATACATTCCGTCTGTCTTTCATTGTTTCTCACTTTCTCTGTTATGCCGCCCTGTAGAGATGTGGTTCGACAGGTGTCAGCGCACAGCTGCTAGTATGAAACTACAGCCCCTGATATCTGACCCAACTAATGATCCGCAACATCTTTCATTACACGAAACACTCGCACGCACACTCGAAGTTCCTTCCTTTGAAATAATAGACCGTATCTTGAAAAACGATTAAACTGCATTAAAACATGAATCGTTTCCATGAAACAAATGCTAAATAGACGTGCTGTCAGGAAGATGCAGGAGAACGAGAGCATGAGTGACTGAGTCACCGAAAAGCTCCTCTGCAGGTTCAGCGAAGTCCAAATCAGTTTCCAGCCGTTGGATTATAAGAGCAGTGCACCTGGTGAGGCTGATGAAGGGGACAGAGAAACGGTGTGGAAAAACAGGCAGATGGTGGCAGACATTCTTAGAGAGAGTGGGAAAGAGAGGAAGCCGTGGAAGGATGGGTGGTGGGGGGATTGGAAAAACAGCAGCTGTTTGGCACTGAGGAACACAAGATGCTATAATGAAAGCGCACAGCCGATGAAATGTTCTTACACCGTAAGGCCTGTTTCACACCGCATGCAAAATTAACAAGTTTGTGCTAATATTAACACTTATTCACACTGCCTGGTAACATAGGAATCCTCATGAATGGAAGGCGCTAAATACACTAATGCTGTTTACAGTTAATCACATGGCTTTTATGATTTTTTATGAGGCTTTGCATCACTCCTCATGGCTGCTGGAGGAGTGGAACAGTTGTTCAATTAATGGAGTAAATGCTAATGCATACTATCAGCCTGAAAATGTCTGTGTGAATTTAGCTAAGGCTGCGTTTACACTGGCAGAAAAAATCCGATTTTTTGCCCACATCTGACACAGATCGGAATTTGATGCACGCGTGTAAACACAAAAATCCGCATGAGATCCGATTTTTTCGCATCCAATCCGAGTCATTTCCAAATGTGGTTTTAAATCAGATACATATCTGATATCTGAACATCCGACCTACCTCTAAACACACATATCCAATTCTCCGTGTCAGTTAAGTCATTATTTTATTATTTTATTAAGTCATTACTTGTTCCACGACGGATTGCGTTGAACGTCATAATCTGCGTTTGCGAGACCGGACAGCAAATAATTAAACAAAGTAAGCGAAAGCGCTCGCATAGAAACTAAAAGCTATGTCTTGTTTACGCAAAAAAATGTTGTACCGTTTCCTTCTCGTCAAAGGGTGTCGACTTGGTTTTACCTCTCCTGCCTGGCTATTGTATGCACATTATTATTTCCAATTTTACTTTCACTTTAGAACGAACACGTTCAGCAAGAAGGGTAGACGATTTTGATAAACATGACACGTACGCTATAGCATTAACATAACAAAAAAGAGCTTGTAACCCTATTAAAGCACGAGATGAAATACAGTGAATGAGTCTGGTAAATCGTGAATTAGCCGTCTTCAAAGCTCGTGCAGCCATTTGCGCTGGAGAAACTGATGTAGAAAGCATTAACGCCATCCTTATGATGGCAGCATTAAAAAGCCGCTTTCGCTTTCTTTGTTTAACTGTTTGCTGTCGGGTATACTTTTGCCGCCTTTGGAAAATATGAATAAGCAAAAGTTCATCCAGAATTCGAGGGTCTGTCGTTGCGCTCATGATCGTGAAAGCCAGTGGAATGATTTTATGCTGGAGATTAGTGTAAACACGGACATCGGATAGAGGCGTGTCTAAAGTGAATGTAAACAGGCAGGCCAAAAAATCGGATATGGTGAAAAGATCGGATCTGTGCATTAAGACTTGCAGTGTAAACGCAGCCTAAAGTTGTCAATATTATGAGGCCATTTTACCACATTTTTTTCCTGATTTGAAATATGTTTTGGAGGTTTCAGCATTTTCACAATGAAGTAGATTAAAGTAGAAGGGACTTAAAAGGCACTGTGTAACAAATAGGGTTTCAATCCCAAACATACTTTTGTAAGACATTGCACATTAAAAATTTCAAAGAAAAAAGCTCTGTTTCTTTGTAAAATTGTTTGTGTCAATTCAATTCACGTTTAGCAAACCGTTGCAAAGCAGCTTCACAGAAATTGAAATTTGCGATCAAAACTATAGGAAAATTTGGTAGTTTTGTATGTTGGTATCATCTGAGGTTCTCTGAGGGGTTGGCATTGTCTCAGGTGTTCTGTCATCGCAGATCTTGTTCTGTGTACTGTTTTTTTGGTCCAATAAGTACCATTTTTTAACACGCTCTGTTTAGATAATTAAAACAAGGTTTTTCAAGCCCGTCCTCGAGGCCCCTCAACCCTGCAATCTCCCTCATCTAACACACCTGATTCAGCTCATCAGCTCATTAGTAGAGACTGCCTTACAAAACATGCAGTGATGGAGGGCCTCCACGACAGGTTTGAAAACCCCTGATTTAAAAGTTTTATCTGGTCTTGTTGAAATATATAGTTGAGTATCATTAGCATAACAATGGAATCTATTCCCTTATTTTCTAATAATATTACCAAGTATAATATATAATAATAATAATAATAATAATAATATTAACATCTTTTTTTTTTTTTTTTCGAAGGAGCGTAATTGAGCAGACAACTTTTTCTAAAATTTTAGACATAAACAGACGATTTGAAATGAGTATGTAATTTGCCAGTTCAACTGTATTTGTCAGTATAATGCTATGCAATATAGGGTCTCATGAAGCAACATAAAAAATAATGGACTGCACCACTCATCCATTCTTTTAAATATATCCATTAGGTTTGATCCAAGTTCTAAACTTAAATTTTCTATACAGTAAATCTGTCTGAATCTAGACCAGTGGTTGTCCAAAACAGTACTCAAAGATATTTAAGATATATTTGATACTGTAATGACAAAGATGCCTTGAATTTTTATTTACAGAAATTAGAAGTGGCAATTTATTAAAATAATTGCATTCAACTAATTGTATTTAAATCATTTTCAGAAGCTTCAAGATACTAAGTATTTTAAATCTTTATTTCCAACTAATTTATATTGCTTTTTAAACACAAATTCTCAGATATTTCTACCTGATAAAATATTCTAACATAACTCTACATATGTTATTAATTTCTATGACCTTTCTGGTCTAGAAATCACACTTTTAAAATTGCTACACATATGCATGTTTTCCAAGACAATGGAAACCCTAGTTTTAAATAAAAATGACTGTGATTGAGGGAAAAATAAAAAGAAGTCTCAAAATTAAGTAGTATTTTAAATAATTAAAATAATTTAAACATTTGGCCTACATGCAAGTGTGTATGCCTCCCAAACTGAGAACAATTGATCAAGATCAATTGGGCAGTTTATAGGTACAATTCCTGTTGTGTATTGAATTCAGTGTGAATTAATTACCATTTAGATGTAAATGTTACTCCTCGTAATGTAGATTTCAAGATGATCAAGTTTGTAATAATTCTCAGTAGACCACTCCTGATAACAATGATTTAAAATAGATATATTATGCCCCTTTTTACAAAATGTAATAATGTCCCAATCAGGTGTCCCCAGAATGTGTCTGTGAAGTTTCAGCTCAAAATACCCTACAGATCATTTATTATATAATTTTGAAAATGCCTATTTTGAGTGGATGCAGAAACATGCTGTTTTCGTGTACGTCTCTTTAAATGCAAATGAGCTGCTGCTCCCCGCCCCCTTTTCCAGAACAGGGTCATACCCATAGACTGTAAAAAATACATAGAAAAATACTGTAAAAACCCGTAGGTTTCTGAAGAGCATTTTTGAAGCTCTTAGTGGGCGGGAGTCGGCCCTCGCCATCTTGGAATCGTGTCACTGCACGTCACTCCCGGATAATCGAAAATGGGCAAAGAGGCGGGACGTGGGTGGAGCTGGTTGCTGAAACCACGCCCACCTAACACAACAGTGGTGACAGCAGCGGCAATCCACCTGTCATTCAAGTGGTAAATTATGCAGAACTTTATGGCTTAATATAATTTAAACAGACGAGTTATAAAAAAAATTCACCCCCCTCACATTTGACATGAAGGGCAAAATTAGCTATATAGACCAAAAACATTTTTTTTTCTGCTGTAAAGTTGGGCATTTTAACATGGGGAGTCTATGGGAAGGACTCCCTTTTGCAGCGAGTCTCTAGCAGCCAGTCGATGAATTGCAGTTTTAGTCACTTCCGTGTTGGCTTCAAGAGGGAGACAGAGAAGTTGCCGCTTGGTCATACCTCAGATATTCTGCCAAAAAAACATCTGTTTGGTTTTGATTATCATGTCCGTCACACTGAAATCATGCATTTTAAAGCCATATCAGTTTTAACGTGTGATATAGGGTTTTCTGAGCACACCCATCCGAAGCACACACACAAAAAGCGGCTGTCACACAGCATGGGAGTATTAAGTTCTCTTTCATGTCTTATTATGCTTAAACTGTCAAATACACACAAGTTTATTCTAAAAACACACAGGAGTTACAAAAACAGTCGGTTATGTCTGTGAAGATAAACAGCTGGGAAAGAAATGGCATGTTTATATTAGATCTGTGTGGCAGCAGCGTAATATACCGTTAAATAATCCACTGCTGTCTTGCCTCCTCTGAGGCTGGGACTCTAAATAGTGTTCTGTGCTCGTCTGTGTAGCCAAAGACAGAACAGTTAGCATGCTTTGCTTGAACTTTTAAACCATGGCATTAGAACTGGTACTTGCAAAACAAAACGACGGTGTCATGAGTGGAAACGTGCAGATTAAGGGATGGTAATATTTTAATAAGTTCCCCTGACCACTTCACAGGGGAAGCGAAATCTGACATGTTCGTTTTTTCACGTTTTAAACTTAAACATGGAAAATTTTATTCTATCGCAGTGCAGCATCAGAAATACTGTTAGTTGGCATGAAAGCATGCTTCTGCCTTCACTTACACTCTGCTTGTGTATGTGGTGTAAAACAGGCCTTGCGGTGAGTCTGGAATGCTCGTACTCGCCCCCTAATATTACCATGGAAATAAGCAGTGGCTCTTGTAACTTCCTGCTGGGGAATTAAGCACCTCCTGCTGTTGTTTCCATCGTGGCCGGATCTATTGTGCACAGCCGCTGATGCTGATCTGGGATGACTGCAGGTCTTCAGAAGGCCAGCAGGTATCTACACTAATTACTACGGTCTACGAGAACTTGCGCTGAGCAGCATGATGGACAGACCGAGAGGGACAGATGTGCATGTGGAGGGAGGGAAAAAAGAAGAAGAAACTGAGTGAACGCACATGTGAATGCATACTTGGAAGAGTTAATAAAAAGAATCAGAGCAGTTACGTGAGCAGCTATAGACAGCGTGATTGCTGGCTCTTCTGGGCATTCAACTGCCCTGCATTTTTGCAACATTTAGGTCAAGACATCTTCAATTTTTGATGACATTAAGTAGCTGCATTAGTGTAAATATGAGGGTAAGGAATGAAGTTTTTTTTGGACAGAAAGTGTGAACAAAGCCACCATGAATCATCTACATTTAGGTCCACTACAAATGAGTTAAAAGAGACAGGAGAGATTTTGAATAAGACGAGTTCCTAAAACTGAAAAAACTGAAAAGACAAAAGTGTTAAAATCTACAGGTGAATTTTCTAAGTAGACCTGATGAGGAAAAAACAGAAGTTAATCATAAAAGCTAAACAAATTAAACAATATAATATTACAGCTGCAAGCAGCACTGAAAGGGCCCTCACACCCGGGCTAACCACCACCCGGTGTCTTTAGGAAAACTGCAAGCAATATGCATTTAAAGTAGCACATATTAAAGGAATATGTCAGAAACATTTATATGTGCCATACATCCTGCTACCAGGTGGTGGCGCTATTAGTAACTAGATATTGGCATGTAGAGGTCTTCAGACCAGCACTTTTATAAAACGTATGAAGTTTGGTGCCGACTGAACATGATATGTTTGAGTGCAAAGCATGACGTATCCTGTTGCCAACAGGTGGTGCTATGATTATAACAGAATATTGGCCTTTAGATGTCTTCAGGCCAGGATTCATACTGAACGTGTGAAGTTTGGGGCAGATCGGACATTGTACGGCTGAGTTACAACAACTTCCTTTTACATGGTGAAACGTCAAACTTTGTCAGGCCCCACGGACATGCTCTTTAACAAAAACTCAAGATCTTCGCAATTTAACATTTAGAGTAGATTGACCAAAATGTACATGTACATGTACATGTACATGTACATGTATGTGAAACAGCTCAAGGGGCACTTGAAATTTTATAGCTGGCCCTATCGAGCTATTTTGCAACCCCTACTTCGGAAACCCATATCAGATGTAAATTTCTGGCACGTGTGAAAAGTTTCATGAGTTTACAAGCATGTTTAGGCTCTCAAAAATGCGCTTAAGTTAGGACAAGAGGAAGAAGAATAATCTGAGCAATTCCAATAGGGTCCTCGCACCATCAGTGCTCAGGCCCTAATTAAATACAGTGACTAACCTGACTAGTTGACTACTTTAACAAAGCATTCCTGATTTTCTCCCCTGTGACAGCTCGCTTTTTATGTCCCGGGAACAGATAGAAAAAAGGAGGAAAACAGAATCTAAGTGTTTCCTCTGGGAAAAGTGATGAAACTTCAGCGCTTCAGAACTGAGAGGCCGACTGTTTTGGAGAGCCCTCTTCAGTTGGAATATGTCTTGTTTTTGAAAGCACAGTTACGGACGGCAAAATTACTTTGACCCTTCTCCGTTTGATTCGTGAGCGGTTTTTCTCGGCGTTGCTGGAGCCGAGATGCTGAAGCTGTTTTTCTCATTTTACCTCAGAGGTACTTCAGTAGTCCATTGTATATAACTAGCAAATCGATCGTACCAGGCCACCCGTGCCCCTCTCTCCCTCCCGCTGTGAGCAAAGATTGGCAAATCTTTTTTTGCCAATAACTCAAATCATGTGAGAGCGTGTATCTGTGATCAACAGAAAAATGTAATCAATATAACCTGGCTAAGATTTGTGTTCTTCATTTCAGCATCGTTTTTCCGTCCTTTTTTGACATGTCTTCACTTTCCTTTTCATCACCGTATCACCCTATCGTCTTTTCTCCGCTCAATTGCTCCCTCATCAAGAGAGTGTGCTTACATTGATTTAATAACCCCAGGGTGACATTAGTTCCTTTAAACACTTTCTCTCCTTTGATGGATCTTTTTCTCATCTGACAATTTTGCTTCTCTTTACGATTATTTGAACTCCCGCAGGTCAAAATCTAGTGTTGTTGATTGTCAAAGCTCACTAGTTTAGCCAAAAAAAAAAAATACTTGTACAGTTGGATGAATGAGGTATTAATAAGTATCATAATGTGATAACTGTTAAAAGTCTTTGCACAGAGCACTTTCACAGACGTGCTCTAGGCAAGGATCTGAACCCATTTTGTATTTCTAAATACACTGATGACAGATTTACTTGCGCTCAACATTCCTACAGGTTTTATGATGCAAAATATACAACACATGACCACCAAAGTCGAAGTCACTCAAATGCCATGTCGAAACAAATTTAATTTACAAACAGAATAAAAGCTTAGTTTATACGTTTATAAATAAATTTAGCACTAAGAAAATATCTACTGCACACAACCACTTGCACTGAAAGTAAACACTGCATGTTACACATTTCATTTTTTGCACTTACAATACTTATAAATGAATGCATAAAGCATCCAGATTTGATGGAGCTGAAGTACAGCATTTTACTGCCACCTATTGGAAAATGTTTGTCCTTCCAACCATTAATCTAGTCTTTTTCACCCCAAACTTGTCTTAGGAGCCATGACTATGAAGTTTGATGAGGTAATAGTTAGACATTTATTAATGAAAGTGCCTGGTGCATTCTCAGTTAACAACATGCATACATATAATAAATTAATAAGATGGAAACTTCAATACAGAATCTGTTGGGTAATAAATAAAATATACACCAGTCCAGGTCAGTTCAGATAAAGGCCTTAACTCAAAATGATCATAACAGATGAATAACATCAGTAACATTTATATTGTTAAAGGACAGTTCACCCAAAAATGAAAATTCTCTCATTAATTTCTCACCCTCATGTCTTTCCAAACCCGTAAGGCTTTCATTCATCTTCAGGACACAAATGAAGATATTTTTGATGAACTCCGAGAGCTTTCTGACCCTGCATAGACAGCAACACAACTGACACATTCATAAAAGCTTCATAAAATTAAGGTTGAACCACTGATGTCACATGGACTATTTTAATGATGTCCTTACCACCTTTCTGGGCCTTGAATGTGTCAGTTTTGTTGCCGTCTATGCAGGGTAAGCTCTTGGACTTCATCAAAAATAACTTAATTTGTGTTACGAAGATGAACGAAGGTCTTACACGGTTGGAACGACATGAGGGTGAGTAATTAATGACTGACTTTTCATTTTTGGGTGAACTAGCTCCTTAAATGTATAGTTTACAAAAGCAAAATATACATTGCAACACACTAGCCTACATCTTTACAGACTCAGCATCTCTTCACTGAAGAATTCACCATGCATCCTATGTTTTACAGAAGCATTAGATTGTTTCTGTGTCCTACGTGAGTTCGAAGTGTGTGTGAGCGTCTAGAACCTGCTGAAATGAAGTTTAGATCTGTTCTGATGTGCGCGGTCCTCCTCTCTGGATCTCCTGCATAATGGTGTGGACCACTTCAGATGTAGTACCCTGACCTCCCAAGTCAGCAGTGTGCAACTGCAAGGATATAGACATGTGAAAACAAATGACTATACAAGCAGTATGAGACAAGAAGAAATATAGAAATATAATACTGCTGATGTGTTTGAGTGCATAAGACATAATGAGCATGTACCTGAGTTTCAGACAACGTTTTTAGAACTGCCTTTCGAATCATTTTGGCATATGCATGAAGCCTAGGAAAGAGGAAAGACACCCCAGACATGACTTTTTATGTACAATTATGTTTCATGTAAGCTTTATGCTAAAGTTTGCAAACCCCTTGCAGAATCTAAATAATTTTAACAAAATAAGAGGGATCATACAAAATGCATGTTTTTTTTTTTTGTTTTTTTTTGTTTTTATTTAGTACTGACCCGAGTAAGATATTTTACATAAAAGATGTTTACATATAGTCCACAAGACTAAAAAATAAATAGCTGAAATTATTAAAATAAACCCTTTCAAAAGTTTGGGATCTATATATGGTGTGTGGTTGATCTGGATGATCTACGACTGTTTTTTTGTTTTGTGATGGTTGTTCATGAGTCCCTTGTTTGTGCTGAACAGTTAAACGGAGCAATGTTCTTCAGAAATATCCTCTAGGTCCTGCAGATTCTTCAGTTTTCCAGCATTTTTTGCATATTTGAACCCTTTCCAGCAGTGACTGCATGATTTTGAAATCCATCTTTTCAGACTGAGGACAACTGAGAGACTCAAACACAACTATTAAAAAGGTTCAAACATTCACTAATGCTCCAGAAAGAAACATGATGCATTTAGAGCCTCAGGAACATTTGAACAGGACGAAGATTTTCCAAATTTTTCTTATTTTGTTGAAATATCATTTTTTCTCATTTAGTACTGCCCTTTGGAAGCAACAGAAGATACAAATTAAGTACAATTTACCTTGATCTTCAAATTCAAAAAGTTTTCACCCCCCCCCTGCTCTTAATGCATTGTGTTTCCTTCTGTAGCATCTGTGAACGTTTAAATCTTTTTTTTAAATAGTCATGTTTGAGTCCCTCAACAATCCTCAGTGTGAGAAGATGGATCTCAAAACCATACAGTCATTGCTGGGAAAGGGTTCTAATAAGCAAAAGATGCTGAAAAACTGAAGAATCTGCAGGACCTTGAGGATTATTTTCTGAAGAACAGTGCTCAGTTTAACTGTTCAGGACAAACAAGGGACTCATCACAAAACAAACAAACAAACAAACACACAAACAAACAAACAAACAAACAAACAAAAAAAAAAGTCATAGATCATCCAGGTAACCACACACAGTATTAAGAACCAAGGTTTCCCAATCTTTTGAAGAGGGTTATTTTAATAATTTTAGCTATTTTTTAGTCTTATGGACTACAGTTGTGGCCAAAAATATCGTCACCCTTGCAATTCTATCAGAAAATGCAACCCTTCTCACAAAAAAAATTGTTGCAGTTGAAAATGTTTTGGTACTCATATGTGTTGGAACAACACACACACAAAAAAAAGAAAACAGAAGAAAAGTCAAATCTTATACAATTCCACAAAGAACCCAAAAAATGCACTGGACAAAATCACTGGCACCCTTAACTTAATATTTGGTAGCACCCCATTTGGGAAAAAAATAACTGAAATCAATCACTTCCTGTAAACATGAATGAGTTTCTTACACCTCTCTACATTCTCCCAGAAGGATTGTGGTTTAGTCACATAAGTTTTGGCAAACTCCAGTCTTGCTTTTTTTATGCCTTTGTGTCCTCCTGGGTCTCCTACCATAGCGTCCCTTTTCATTCAGATGGCGATGGATAGTGTGAGCTGACACTGTTGTACCCTGTGTCTGCAGATCAGCTTGAATTTGTTTGGAAGTTAATCAGGGTTCTTTATCCACCATTCAAACACTCCTTCATTGTAATTTTTCATTAATTTTGCTCTTCCATCCACGTCCAGGGTGGTTAGCTACAGTGCCATGGGCTATAAACCTCTTGATGAAAATGTGCACAGTGGACACAGGAACATTAAGATCTCTGGAGAAGAAATTGTAGCTTTGAAATTGTCCATGTTTTTCCTTTTTTTTTTTTTCTCAAATCCAGAGACGACTCTTACATTTCTTTCTTTTCTCCATGCTCAGTGTGACACAACACAAAGGCTGAGTCAACTTTTCTCCATTTTAACTAGCTGCAAGTGCGATTACTATATTGCCCACACCTGTTACTTGCCACAGGTGTGTCTGAATACAAATTACAGGAGCATAACATGCTTTTATGCAATTATTTCTTACAATTTTAAAAAGGTGCCAATAATTTTGTCCAGTCCATTTTTTGAGTTCTGTGTGAAATTTTATCAAAGTTTGACTTTTCTTCTCTGTTTTTTTGTGTTGTTGCAGTGCAAACAAAAACACTTGCAACTGAAACAATTTTTTGATAGAAGTGTTGCATTTTCTGACAGAATTGCAATGGTACCGGTATTTTTGGTCATGACTGTATATGTAAACATCTTTTATGTAAAATATCTTCCTCAGGTCAGTACTAAATAAAAAAAAATAACATGCATTTTGTATGATCTCTCTTCTTTTGTTAAAATTATTCACAGATTCTGAAAGGGGTTCCCAAACGTTCACATAAAACTGTATAATGCATGAAGGAAATGAGGATGTAAAATCTGGAATATAGGTAAAAATTGAATCAAGTTAATATTCATACACACGCACTTTAAGTGATCCAGCATCAGGCAGCTTGCCAGCAGTGTCGCCGTGGGGTTTGCAATATTTTTGTTAGCAATGCTTTTCCCAGTGTTCCTAGTGGCCTGTATAAAAACAAAGAATGTCTCATGTGTTCTCTAGTCTCTAACAGCTGACATGACCAATACATGCTCTGTTCTTCCTTACGGTCTCAAAAACAGCATAGTCTTTGCCGTAGTTGACTCCTGGTACCAGACCTGGACCTCCAACAAGTCCAGCGCACACATTGCTCACCACATTTCCATAGAGATTAGGCATCACCATCACATCAAACTGCTGGGGCTTGGAGACCAGCTATACCAACAAAAACATATTAAAATACCAGTTACATTTCAAGCCTTTTTCAAAATGCATTGTAAAGTTATAATGTACATTGTAAATAATATTAACCAAAGAGTTAATGCATAATCCAAATATTATAAAATGCATTACAATATTTTCTGAAACTGGTTGTGTCAGATCATTATTATAATGTATTATAACTGTGATTACAGTTATTCATGAGATCATATAATGCATTATAAGGTACAATACAAGGCATAATTAATGCATTAACAATACTTAATGCATTATAAATTCAAGTATTCAAGTAGTGTAAAATATTCTTAAAATATTTTTATAAATGTCTAAAATTGTAATTATGTGTAGCTTTATATATTTGTGTTTATGATGTAAATTATGCTTATAATCTATGCAAATACTGTCCCTATTCAAATAAACCTAAAATAAATGAATAGATAAACTATCTATTATAACATTTCATACACAGAAACAAAAAAAAAAAAAAAAAAAAAAAAACTCTACCGGTCAAATCTGTTAGGTAAATTACATTTTAAATATTTTTAAATGTGTTTTCTATTATAACATATTTTGAATTAGAACTTCCAAAATGCAGTTTAAATGCAGTTTCAAAGAGCTCTAAATGATCCCAGCTGAGAAAGAAGGGTTGTATCTAGCGAAACAACCGGTTATTTTCTAAACACTTTTTTTTTTTTTTTTTTTTTAAACCTCAAATGCTCATCTTGTCTAGCTGTGCGTGAACTCTGTGTATTCCGGTTCATGACAGCTAGGGTATGTCAAAAAACTCCCATCTCATTTTCTTCTCCAACTTCAAAATTGTCCTACATTGCTGCAGAAGTACCAATCCAGAATTTACAAAATTAACATAAAAAAGATGATCAAACACCCTTTACAAAAAAGTTAAAACAGCAATGTTGGTTGATTTTAAAGTTGGAGAAGAAAATGAGATGGGAGTTTTTTGACATACCCTAACTGTCTTGGACCGTAATACACAGTTCACACAGAGCTAGATGAGACAAGCATTTGAGGTTAAAAAGTATCAAAACTGTAAAAACATTTTTTAGAAAATAACTGATCATTTCGCTAGTTAAGACTCTTCTTCCTTGGCTGGGATCATTTAGAGTCATTTGAAGGTGCATTTAAACAGCATTTTGGAAGTTCAAAATCACAGGCACCATTGAAGTCCACTATACGGAGGGAAATCCTAAAGTGTTTTCCTCAAAAACATAATTTCTTTATGATTGAAGAAAGACAGACATGAACATCCATATTTTGGACTATAGTGTATCATCACTTATGTAGTTCACCATTTCTATACCTGCATAGTGGTATTGTCCACGATCATGTTATCAAATGTGATATCAGGATATCCAGCCGCCACCTCTTTACAGCACTGTAGGAAAAGGCCATCACCAAGCTTCCTTTGATGCACAGGAAAAACAATCTTAAATTAATTTTAAATTTATTTATTTATTTATTTGGATCCCCATTAGCCACTACCAAAGTAGTGGCTATTCTTCCTGGGGTCCATCATACACACAACAAAATTACATTAATCCATAACAACCAAAACCACTACAAAAACATAAAAACCCAGAATGCATACATAGCATAAAAATCGACAATCCACCCAGTACTGTGCCATTAAATATTTCTTCAACACTTTTTTAAACCTCATTTTACTTATTGAAACACATGTAATGTCCGATGGCAATTCATTCCATGTTTTCATTCCTCTATACATTACAGTCCGTTGCTTTGCATTTGTTTTTGAAACCGGAAGCAAGAAATATCCTTTTGATGCATACCTGGTGTTAAAATTATGACTAGCATTACTATACAAAAGTTGACAGTATAACACACT
>JAHKKF010531427.1:0-30235 GCA_019740295.1 Labeo calbasu | reverse complement strand
TACTTTAAAGGGAACCCTGTGTATTACTTGTATGGGACTTATGTGGCTTAATGTAACGTAAATGACGTCTCTTACTGAAATATGTAGTAGAAAACCTATAAAAGATTTACGTTTTTCAAAAAAAAAATCCAAATTTTTGGGTACATATTTTGGACTGTGGGGACGCCATTATTTCGATGACATAAAATGGTTGCACTGCGTGAGTTACTGGTGCTACCTGTTGCCATTTATACCACAACACAACTCGAAAAATAAAATAGTGATGCCACATTGTGTGGCTTTGGTTATTATTTTCATGTTTTATTTATAAGAAGAGGAAAAAAGAATGGGAAGATGCTTGTGGACAAATTAAACTTCCTAAGGACCTGCATCTTTGTTCTCTCTACTTTAGCTCTGATGCCTTTGTGGCTTTTAGTAGACTACAGCTACTGCAAAAGCTTGATGTAAGCATGCCGACACTTGTCATGATGCTGCAGCCACTGAAGGAATTTCTCAGCGCAGATTACACTTGATATACAGGGGCGTTGAACATAAAAATCTATGTTACGGCATTTGCTTTAAGAGTACGCTTAATCCATCGCCACCTGTAAGGTCTTTCAGTAGCTGTGTATCCGTATTTTATTTTCTGAGTTGTGTTGCAGTAAAAATAGCAACAGGTAGCGCCAGTAACTCACCGAGTGCAACCATTTTACATCATCGAAATAATGGCGCACCCCATAGTCCAAAATATGTATAAAATGATGTGGATTTTTTAAATAATGTAAATCTTTCATGGGTTTTCTACTACATTTATGTTATATTAAGCCATACAAGTCTTAATACACAGGGTTTCCTTTAACCCCAGAAAAAACACAGAGCTCATGATACTACAGTTGCAATTCATTTACAACCAATGCCAGCAGAGCTCTTATTGATGGTGAAAAATGATACTCACAGACAGAGCGTGAAGGTTGACATTGTGTGGAAATGTGATAACATTTTCACCTCTGCATCTATGGCAATCCATTTCTACTTGTAACGAGTCATTAACCCATCAAACATATCTGAAACAAGTGGTTGCAAACAGGTTTCAGGCCATATGCTTGAACTGAATGTTTTCATTATTAAATACAAAAGAGGGTCTGTAACACCTGTCTATTTCTACACCCTCACTCTTCTGTGAATTGAATAGGAAATTAACAGTCAGGACTCTTGAATAAATAAAGAATCTAAACAGTCCAGTTTCTTCAAAAGTGTTTTCTCCAAGATTTTGATGAAACACCATCAGGTTAGATCTCTCAGGTCTCCCAACCAGAGATTATTAGTTGTCCCAAAGCTTTGGAATAGTCTTCATGCTTTTAAATTACATCTTAAAAACAAACCTCTTCTCCTTAGCTTATAATCAATAGAAATTTACTCTGTGCTCCATAAATAACTGACCTCCACCTTTTCACTCATTCATACAGAATGATGACTGACATGTCAAGTGCCACAAATATATCTTATGCTGGCTCATGAGTCACATCAGGCTATTGCAAAGACAAGACAAAATAGCTTGTTTCTTTTCTTAGCTTAATTAAGAGTTAAAGCTGTCCTGGCATTCAAGGTCACAAGTAATAGCAGACAAGGGCACAAGGACAGATACACATTTGTAAGGTCCCCCATGCAATCTAGAAAACTGCAGCATACACTGTACCAAGAAACAAAAGATACAAAGTAAATGGATTTGTGCTCCCCAAACAATGACCTTGACCCTCAGTTCAGCTCTACAAATTAAATTGAAAGCGAAAACCACAAAGATGTCTTTAAAAACCACCTATAGTGAATATCTCATTTTTAAGGTTGTTTACATGTCTGTCTGGTGCTTGTAATATGACAAACCATGTGCAAATTCATTGGTCAAAACCACCACTGAGAATTTTCTCCTTGAGGTGATAAACTGTGTTGTACCAAAATTAGCCTCAAAAATGCAGTTTGAAACATCCCGTTTCCTAAGTCACAAACAATCCCGTCATGCAGGGCAGGGTCAAAGGTTTCTAATTGCCATGTGTTTTTGCAGCATTAATTAAAATAGCCAATCACAGACATATTTGTTGATTTCTTGAATGTAGTGGCCGATCAGAGGTATTTAAGTTAGTCAGAATCCTCTCACTGCTCAAAACGCTGGAGTTTTGCACGCTCTTGAATCTTCTCATTTTAACAAACAAGGTGTAGATACAATGTAAATAAGAGATTAATTGTGCAGGGTAGCACTTCATGGATTATAATGTAATGAGATCGCTTTGAACTAAGGCGAATGACAGCTTTGTAGTGATTATAAGGAGAGAACTCTTTTGTAGGCTTTCTAGGTTATAATCTGTTCAGAATGTAAATACATTCACTCACAGATTCAGTCTCGAAACTGCAATGAAAGAAACAGCGATAACCATTAATCCAAGATTGCCACTGCCATTGTGTAGCTTTTACTACAGCATTTACTTCCGCTGACTGAGTGAAAAAGGAGCAGATCCAAGTTAGTAAGATTGAGTGGAGGCTGGGACTAATTTGAATATTCATAGATATGCGTAGACTCAATAAGGTAGGGATTTAGAGTTACATTTAAGGCATGAAGAAATTATTTTAATGGGAAAAAGTTTAGGCGCTATAATCGGCTACCCAGTGCATCGACCAACCCAGAAAACGTGAAAAAACTTAGTAACTTTGTTTTGTTTTTGTAACAGTGTGAGTTTTTAACATAAACTTGTGTGTGTTTGACAGTTTAAGCGCAACAAGACATGAAAGAGAAATTAGTTTACTGCTCACATGCCGTTTGGCGCGTGTGCTTCAAATATGTGCATTTAGAAAACCGTATATCAGAAGTTTAAACTGATATGGCTTTTAAACTCATGATTTCAGAGTGATAGACATGATAATCAAAACCAAACAGATGTTTTTAGCAGATTATCTGAGGTACCAGCTGTAAAGGCACAGCCCTATTCTGGAAAAGGGGGCGGGGAGCAGCAGCTCATTTGCATTTAAAGAAACACACGAAAACAGCATGTTTCTGCTATGACTTAAAATAGGCATTTTCAAAATGATACAGACATATTCTAGGGACACCTGAGACTTGTATTACATATTGTTAGAAGGGGCATAATAAGTCTCCTTTAAGGGATAAAATGATTGACAACAGGGGGATGTTAAATGGTCGTTTGTTGGTCAGCATGAATGTATGCTCAATAATATGGAAATAAAACTTGGCACATTAAGTAGTTTATTAAATGTTAACTGTGATAGAGTACTTAAACCCTTTTGACAGTAAACGGTTCAGTGTTTGCAGACTAGCTTGAATTTCACCACTGTGAGATGACAGAATTCTGGCTGCAGGCGAATGGATCTTCTGAAGTTCGTGCAGACTTCAGACAAAGCGCTTTGCGGAGCTGTAACAGTACAAGTGTTATAGAAACAGCAGCTGTGCATCTTTCTAAGAGAACACTATGCAATGCTACAGAGTTGGTGTTACAAAACAAACATCCCATCCTTCCCCACAGTAAAAGTCTGATGTGTCTGATACACACCTACAACAGAGAGAAATAACAGCCAAAGCTAAAATGAAACTGTAGGCTGAATGCCATCAAAATTCTCCATCTCAGACTCAGAAAGTTGGCTACAAAGTATTTTTACAGACAGAGGAAGTGACAAGTTTACCCAGGACTCCTCATTCCCTCTCATCAAGATCCTTAACCACATGAACTTTGTAACAATCCTTTATAACAAGCTGTCGCAGTGCAACCAAGACAACTGATTCAGAAAAATAAACATCCTCCACTGTGTCTGACTACCATCAAAAGTATTTTTACAAAGCCTTTTGTTCTCAGTAGAGAATGTGGGTGTTTATTTATAAATGTTAACATGCTGATAATCTCATTCAGTTTCAGTGAGACATTAAACCTGACATTAGACTGTGTAGATATACTGTGTAGATAATGATTGACGTTATTTAATGTGATTTGTGTGGTGAAGCAGAGCAAGTGGTAATATTAACACCAACAGCAAAATCGCAAGAAGCTTATATTTAGTAATTTACCATTTTGGAGACTGTATTGTCAGCCTATGTTTGCTCTTCCAACAAAATCAGTTCCAAATGAATCACAATCAAGCATTTCTGACTAAATCAAGGCTGCGTTCCAGTCTACCATAACTGGTCTGTAATGTGAACATGTCAGCATGACATAACAATAGCTGTGGGATAGTTACTTCACTGACTATGACATGAGCCCTAATGAAGGATCCTTATGAGAATCAAAAGTGACACATGTTTCCATGTCTGTTATGATTAAGATGGAGAAAGGCTTGTTCCTATTCCTAGAACACCAGTCTGGATTGTTTTCAGTTCTCTATATAAGGCAAATGAACCTTTAATACTGAAAACCCCTGACATTCTCTCTCTGTATATTTGCCGTCTCCTGTTTCTCTCATCAATTCTTTCGTTCATTGGCTGTCTTACTGTCTCACAATCACTATTCAGTTCTTTTTTCTCTACCACTTTCTGTTCTTCAGACTCATTTTTTCTCACACCAGCTGTATTTTAAAAACTCTCTTCATCTATCACATCATTATTCATACCCACACGTCAACCAGCTGCTGCACAATATCTCCAAATTTAATCAGCCTCTTAAAAGGATCTTCTGGGTTTACTTTCGCAAGAGATGAACAAAAACAATAGGTCCCCGAGTGACTGCGCTCTGTTCTTCTCTTCAGTCTTCTTTATAATCCCCTCAGCTAACACCACTCAGTGCCAAAAAAAAAAAGTGCCAGCACCACTTCGTAAGCTGAAAGAGTCAAGGGAATGTGTTAAAGTGGTGTCAATAAGTGAAAAAGAGAGTAAATGAGAGAGAAAACCAAATGGGAGAGAGAGAAAAGGAGTTGAAGTTCACATTGTTAAGTTTGCCTGTCAAGTTGCATTAACTGTAAATTAAAGGGGACATATCATGAAAATCTGAGTTTTTCCAAGTTTAAAGGGGTGATATTATGCTTTTTCACTTTTTGAACTTTAGTCAGTGTGTGGTGTGTATCTCTGGGCATAAAAAGGAGATATTTCCCTTTTTAAAAACTACAACAAACGGCTCCTTTGGACTACAACGTTTGTTTTCCACATGCAATGATGTCACAACGCGGTCCATTAGAATATCATTAAAATAAATCCCGCCAACGGAAATTCGAATTGTTGGAGGGAGGGTAGGGACAAGGTGGGGGATTAGCCTAAATTTAGCGATGCAGCGCGGAGAGCCGCTTCAACGAGCCGCAGCACGGCGGGTATAAACACAAGCATTGACTAGAGTGGCCGCTTCAGAGCTGTAACGCGCCGCAGACTTGTGCAGTGTGTGGTAAGAGATTTATTCATCATACAGTGTAGATAACGTTCGCTTCACTTATAATGCAAGTGTTTTTTAAAATTGATGTGTTTTTGTAATATAAATATCCATATTTAAAACGTAAGAATCACTTTAATCTAGTTTGCGCTAACAGTTGTACACAGAACTTGCTTCTTCGACAAGGGGCGTGGCAGTACTGAAACACCGTCTAAGCTGTTTGCCAATTGCAACGCAGTGGGAGATCGGACCAATCACAACTCATTTTGCCTTTCAGAAGGTGGACCTTCATTAGACCCGGAACTAATCGAGCCTTATGTGCCAGGCTGGGAGAGATGTATTGTAATAATGTAATTTATGTTAAAAAATAATGCGTTTTTCGAACCACCAAGCATGAAAGCATGTTCTAGTACACCCCCAAAACAAAATCAAGACTTTGTAAAAGAGCATAATAGGACTATAAGTGATATAAATGGGTCCTGCCAAATGCATCTACCAACCCAGATAACATTAAACAGGACAACCTAGCAATTTTGTTTTCAGAAGTGAAGTGTACCAGTTCTAATGTCATGGCAAAAGTTTAAGCAAAGCATGCTAACTGTTATTAACGTAAACTTGTGTGTTTTTGACAGTTAAAGCACAATAACACAAGAAAGAGAAGTTTAGTTTAGTACTCACACGCTGTGTGCCGTGTGTGCATGCTTTGGATGTTTGCGCTCAGAAAACTCTATATCAGAAGTTTAGACTGATATGGTTTAAAGTGCATGATTTCAGCGCGACAGACATGATAATCAAATCCAAACAGATGTTTATTGGGGTTTTTTCAAGCTGTAAAGGCACAGCTCTATTCTGGAAAAAAGGGGTGGGGAGCAGCAGCTCATTTGCATTTAAAGAGGCATGCACGAAAACAGTGTGTTTCTGCTTTTATTCAAAATAGGCAATTTCAAAATTATATATTAAATGATCTGTGGGGTATTTTGAGCTGAAACTTCACACATTGAGCTGACACATTCTGGGAACGCTCGAGATATATTACATTTTATAAAAAGGGGCATAATAGGTCACCTTTTAAAATTGAGGTAGAAAAACAAGTAAAAAAAAAAATAAAAACAAAAATATACTACAGCATTGTATGTACGCAGGTGTGATGGCCATATATTGTGACACACCTAACTTCTACAGACCATCTTTGCACTGAACAATAAAATCCAACACATTGTTACATTGGTTTGGCATGTTACCTTTATTAGCCATTTTTACTGAGTCAGTGCACGGGCTTGGTTATTTGGATTAAAGCTACAATGTTAAAACTGAACAAACAACTTCTGATTAGGATACAAATTAAAAGTAGGATTTGAATAATAAAATGTACCTGCTGTGTTACCAAGCCAGACTGGTAACAGAGAGGTTAAAACAGGAAGTTGAACTGTTTTATAGATTTCTGAAGGAAGTTGGAATGTACCAACTATACTTAGTTGGAGGGAACACTGGAAAATGTGATGTCCTGATCCATGTGATTTTTGTATATTTACACTAATGCTATCCATGGCTCTAATTTTAGTTGAATGTACTTAATTTCAGGATTTTTGTGGTTTATGTCTGTCTGTATTTGTCATTTTTGTTACTTCCTCTTTCTTCTTAAATGGTGCTGGCCACCTCCCTTAAATTCAGTGTATGTCTTATCTAGAGAGTTCGTTGGTGATAGTTCTTGTCCTGGTAAAGTTGTGCTGTAGTTTGTCCTCTGTGAGTTCAAGTGAGTTCTGAAGTCGCTTTTTTCTTTGCGTAAGCAAGTGTCATTAAAGACTGTCACAGTTTCTCTCTGACCCCTGTTTGTGGCTATGGACATATTTTTTTGTTAATGTGATTTTGCTAATGCCTATGGCAGATCCATCACAGCAGTGACTGTCTTGCATAGACAGTAAAATTATATTTTAGCATAGAAAAATGTGTAAATAGCAAAGTTATATAATTTCAAAACAGATGCTTGTAAATGACATCACAATTTGGCAATGGGGCCTCAAGTATTAAATAAAAAGTGAATGGTTTCAAGATTCAAGAATTTCTGCCCTGTTTTTCGTGTTTCACTTTTCCTCTGCAGGCTGGCCTTTTGGCAGTTTGGTGTGTAAGTTAAGCGGGATGGTGCAGGGAATATCGGTATCTGCGTCTGTCTTCACACTAGTGGCCATTGCTGTGGACAGGTGGGCTAAAAAAAGTGAATATATTAGTAGTTAATAGTGTGATCAAAATCTATATATTTTTTGTTTTTTATTGACACTACCACTCAACTTCTTCTCTTAGATAATTAAGTACTTTTATAAGAAGCCTCTTGTGCTCACCAAAGTTACATTTATTTAATCAAAATACTGTGAAAACAGCAGTACTGTGAAATATTATTACAATTTACAATTTATTCCTGTGATGCAAAGCTGAATTTTCAGCAGCCATTACTCTAGTCTTCAGTGTCAAATAACATTTGAAAAGATTTATGCAGATGACAAAATGACATTTATATAATTATTAATTTCTTTCTGAATGGTAGTGTACATTTAAAATTTAAATGTAATAAATTGATTTTCTTCACGTTTTACATTTACTGTACATTTTTCTTCTCCTCTGCTCTGTTTTCTGTCCCCTGTCTCATTTTAATGTCTTTCCTCACACTCTCTTCCTTGTTTTATATGAATGTGTCAGATTCCGCTGCATTGTCTATCCCTTCAAACAGAAGCTCACTATCTCCACCTCCACCATTATCATCGTCATCATCTGGGTTCTGGCCATCTCCATCATGTGTCCGTCTGGTGTCATGCTACAGGTCACCAAAGAGCACAGAGTCTCCATCTTGCTAAGCGACGGCAACACCACGCAACCCTTCTACTGGTGCCGTGAAAACTGGCCAAACCTAGAGATGCGCAAGATTTATACCACAGTGCTTTTCGCTAACATTTATTTGGCACCTCTGAGCCTAATTGTCATCATGTACGCCCGGATTGGAATCACACTCTTCAAAACGTCAATGCCTGTCCCTGTGAGCCAAGTTGGGACGTCAGGCTCCGGAACCAGCGCTGGGAAAAACATCAGATATGAAAGTCGTCAGCTGGTGTCCCGGAAAAAGAAGCGGGTCATTAAAATGTTGCTAGTGGTGGCCCTGCTCTTCACTCTGTCATGGTTGCCGTTATGGGCACTCATGATGCTGAGCGATTACGCAAGCTTGAGTGAACGTCAGCATCGCATTATTAATATCTATTTTTATCCTCTGGCCCACTGGCTGGCGTTCTGCAACAGCAGTGTCAATCCCATAGTCTACGGGTTTTTCAATGAGAACTTTCGCAAGGGTTTCAAAGCAGCCTTTAAGCTTCAGCTGTGCTCAGCCCATTCGGGGAAGAGGAGGAGCTACTCCCACCGTCTGCAGGGGAACGCTGTGTTACCTGCCAACTTGCCCCTAAGCAAGGGGTCTGCACTGGAGGCTGGGGATCCGAGACCAGGACAGGGGCTCATCCAAGAGCTGGTGTCTGTGGGCAGTGGGAAGGGTTCAGGTGAAAAAAGCCAGTCTTCAGGCAAGGACAACGTGAAAGAACAGGATCTGATCATGGAAGATCTGGACAAGGTTTGTGTGTGTGTGTGTGTTAGAGAATACTGAACTGCCGATATTGTTTTTGACCCCTTAAACTCCAAGTATGATATACTTTTTTTATACGTGTATGTAAAAGATACCATTGAGGTCAAAAGTTTACACCCCCCTTTCAGAATCTGCAAAATGTTAAATATTTTAATATAAATTCAAGTATTATTTTCTCTTGTGGACTATATGTAAACATCTTTTATGTGAATGATCTTTTTCAGGTCAGTACTGAATAAACAATAACATGCATTTTGTGGGATCTCTCTTATTTTGGTAAAATAATTAACATTTTGCAGATTCTGAAAGGGGGAGGTAAACTTGACCTCAACTGTATGTATACATACTACCTTTCAAAAGTTTGGGGGTCAGTAAATTTTATTTATTTAATTGATTGTGAGGAAAAAAATCAGTGGTACGGTATTTGGTTTAAGCCTACGCATATATCCATTGCCACCTGTAATATAGTTGTGGTCATTGTATCAGTATTTTATTTTCCAAGTTGTGTTGGGGTAAAAATAGCAACAGGTAGCACCAGTAGCTCACCGAGTGCAACCCTTTGACATATTTGAAATAATTTTTAAATAACATAAATCTTTGATGGGTTTTCCACTACATAGCTCAGTAAAAGACATCATTTACATTATATTAAGCCATACAAGTCTTAATACCTACACTCTCAGAAAAAAAGGTACAGTTCTGTCGCTGGGGCGGTACCCTAAGGTACAAAAGTGAAAAGGTACATCTTTGTACCTTACCTACCCCTAAACAGTGCATATTAGCACCTTAAAGGTACATTTTAGTACTTTGAAAGTACATATCTGAAGGATCATGTGACACTGAATACCGGTGTAATGGCTGCTGAAAAAACAGAAAACAGTCATCTTAAGATGCAATAATATTTCACAATATTATTGTTTTCACAGCTGTTTTTAGCTTTTTTTGTATCATGTAAATGCAGCCTTAGTGAGCATAACAGAAGACTTCTTTCAAAAACATTACAGATTCAGCAATTCAGAATGAAATATTTAGGTATGCTGTAAAAGTATGGTGAATGTTTTTTCTATTTGATATGAGAAAATAATCAAGAGATGGTTAAATTAAGTAAAGAGCAAAGTGACATTCAGCAGAAGTCACAATCAATAGGATTTAGTATTCACACTCAAAATCCACATCAATAAACTGGCATATAATAAAATTCCTGAGCAGTTCACCGTTACAGCAGATGCTGTAGTAACAAAAACAGCATTTTTTCATTGGCAACCAAGGCAATTTTACACATGTTCTTCACTAAATTGTCAATTTTCACCCTCCATCGCCTTTTGGCATGAGCAGATTTCTCTAATAGTCCCTGTTTGGTCCATTTTTATTAAAGAAGGTTTCAGTGACACTGCATCCAACTCAATCTTCAGAGAAAATTCAGGGTATTATAAATGGTATAAATGCAACCATTGTTTGTCTGTGTTTCTTCACAGGTAATGTACGATCTATAAGTGCTTAATGATTTCATGGAGCCGGTCAAAGATGCTGTGCGCTCAGATGATCCGATGCTCATGAAAGGCGGATTTTTCCCTTCTCTTTGACTGTTTTACTGCTGGGAGGACACCATGAGTTCATCTTTCATCTCTTTTCATCTCTTTCATCTTCTAGGCAAGGATGTGCTCTGTCTTTTCTTTCATGAAATTTCAAATTTTATGACAATAATTGTGCCAGACAGGCAGACTGAGCTGGAGGGGTTAAAAATCAGACACTGTGTGCGACGAACACAAGGAAGGCCATTTTGTGGACTTGGCTTTGACCAAATAAGATGAGAAATGAAATGACATCTCACTGGCTGCCAAATTATGCCCAGTGTCATTCTTGGATGTATAAGCTGACTGCATTCACCCTGTTTAACCTGAGGAAAACATCCTGAGGTTTGTAGAAAATTACACTGAATGTCAAGGCCACAACTTATGTGGATATTTCCATGGGTGAGGCCATGAGTCAAAGCCAAACTGTTTGAAGTGCCTGAACGGGAAGTTTCAGAGTGTTTTCTATTGCATCTCCTCTTTATCTGGATGGTAAAATGGCTGCATTTTGTTAAAATGGCCTGTTCAATTTCTGCTCTCTGAGTTGTATGATGACTACCATTTTTTGCTCAACGGATTCTCTCACTAACCAACACTGAAAGTACTAATGTCAGCTGCAAAACTCGCTGGCTGGCGTGTTTACAGGGTGAATGTAGTAGGTCTTCATCTGTAACTATTTAAATAAGGAGGATCATGACTATGAATCTATATTAGCTTAAAATAGCTCATCGTAACAGGGTGGGCATTTTGCAAGTGATTTTCAGAAAACACTCAACAGTTTGTGCCCTGACATGGGGGACAGTGCCTGAGGACCTTTTCAGACTCTTGAATTCATTGTAAATGAGCTGCTGAACCAGAACAGCTGTGCCTTAAAAAGAGGGCATTAGCGGTCAGAAACACTGAGAACTTGAACATCTCATACATGGAATGAGTCAAAAAACAAATCCTTGAGGGAAAAGGCAAGTGTCCAGACTGTCACTGGTTTTTGCATTTGACATCACCATTTCTCTTTTGGCTCTACTATGAACGAGAATCTGCCGATTTGTATGTGTAGAAAAAGAAAAACCTCACTTTAAAATGTTATTTTGTTGTCTGTGTTTCTAATGTGAACCTGGCAAGTGTGCAGAAGTGGTATACTTGAGGCACACAATGTATTGCTGCTACAATGTCCTCTGTGAACTTTTTTTATTCATGATGTGAAACACTTCAGTTTGGTGATACATCCTCTTGGCTGCAGTTCTGTGCTTTGCAATGATGTGTATAAAATGACTAATCAAGCGAACAATCTGTTCAGAAAACAGTCATTAATGCAAGTTGGGCTGGAAATTTGATTTGACTAAAAATGTTGTGCATTTTGTATTTTCTCTGAGAGCAAAGGGCATACATAATGAAAGTTATGGTAAATTACAGCTACACCTGCAACCTGTTAGATATTACACAGCATCAAAGGCTTAAATTACATAAGGAACAATTGTTATAATTTCACCACAGCTTGTTGCATAATGTGTGCAAGACAGAGAGGAAATTGTAAAGAGACCTTTTTGAGATGTGTTACTGGTTAATGGTCATCTTGATTTTTTGTAAAAGTGAAAAGCAGTGTGGGATGTCAGCCCACTCGTCATGTCAGTATGTCGTGACAGTACAATCATGTCTTTAAAGTGACATTTCTGACAGTGTATTTGTTGGATGTTGGCACTGTTAGTGTCATCATCAGCAAGACAGATGCTATATGATAACGTAGCCTACGAAGAACATTACTTTGACATACTGCACAAGACAGAAAAAATCTTTTTTTGTTGTTAAATGTCTCCAGCACTGGTGTAACTACCGTCACTACAGTCACACAACAGTCTATGCTGACATTAAAGAGATAGTTCACCCAAAAATGAAAATTCTGTCATTAATTACTCACCCTCATGGCGTTCCAAACCCATAAGACCTTTGTTTATCTTAAGAACACAAATAAGATATTTTTCATTAAGTTCGACAGCTTTCTGACCCTGCATAGACAGAAGTGGTACTACCACGATCAAGGCCCAGAAAGAGAGTAAGGATATCATTAAAATAGTCCTTGGATGGTTCAACCTTAATTTTATTAAGCAATGAGAAGACTTTTTGTGGGCAAAGAAAAGAAAAATAACAACTTTATTCAATCATTTCTTCTCTTCCGTGTCAGTCACGAGAGTACCATGATGCCATGGATGCCATGGTCATATTACTTTCTTACTACATATTGCTGGTTGAAGAGAAGAAATTGTTAAAAAAAGTCATTATTTTTGTTTTCTTTGCATACAAAAAGTATTCTTGTAGTGTCATAAAATTATATTTGAACCACTGATGTCACATAGACTATTTTATTGATGTCCTTACTACCTTTTTGGGCCTTAAACGTGATAGTTGTGTTGCTGTCTGTGCAGGGTCAGAAAGCTCTCAGATTTCATCAAAAAATATCTTAATTTGTGTTCCAAAGATGAACACAGGTCTTATGGGTTTGGAATGACATGAAGGTGAGTAATTAATGACAGAATTTTCACTTTTGGGTGAATCATCCCTTTAAGTCATACTATTCATTAGAACCTGGGGCCAGTTGCATAAACTTGGTCATCATGATGTAACCTTGTCTTAAGAACTAGTCTGACCATTGCACTTGACTACTTGTCTACTTACATGAAACATTTTGCTCAAATGTTCAGATGGGCATGAAGACCGCAAGTGTGTGTGTGTGTGTGTGTGTGTGTGTAGAACTGATTACCCGTAGACACACAGTGTTTTAAAACTGCATTATTTTCACTTTATTTACTTAGCTCTTCAAAATAAACAATATAATTTTATTGCGTCTAATTAAGTGATATGAAGCAGTTGCAAATGTTCTACAAAATATAGTCATCTCTGAACCAATAAAATTGGTTTAGAGATGAACCAATATAAAACTGATGGCAACATTTTATGTTTCACCACCAAATTATATGTAGTGTCTAATTAACGTAACTGACACTAAAGTTTGTCTAGACATCACGTTATTTTGGGGCATTCCTGAACATAATGAATTATGTAATACACTTAACCTCAAATACACCTCTGATGTGGTACTCTCAGAAAAAAGGTTCAAAACTTTCACTGGGGCAGCACCATTTCAAAAGGTTCTAATATGTACATTTAAAGTAGTAATATTTACCATTTAGTAGTAAATAAGGTACAAGGATGTACCTTTTAGCTTTTGTACTTTACTGCCCCAGTGTCAGCTTTGTACCTTTTGAGTGTATTAGAGATTTAGTGTGTGTGGTTTATTTTTAGCATTATTCACACCTGGAGCAGTTTTACACACTTACTTCCTGTCATGTGAATGAAGTGTGGCTATTAGAATAGGCCCAGTATCTTTACATACTTAAGTAACCATGTTAATGTGACAAATTATGTTTTTCCTACTGTCATTTTACTGTTTATCCTGTTAAACACTTCTTTAAATTTCCAAACTGCTACAGTAAATGATAAACATTATACAGTATATGCATACAGAGTTCTGGCATGAAACTTTAGATGGTGCAGTTTGATAGACCTAATGACATCATTATCGCATGGCACAGCTGATTGGTTCGCTCCTGTATCAGTAGCCAATGAGATCTCTGCTCAACATTCAAATATATGACTAGCTGTAGCAGTTTTGCAGCAGGCTTCAGAAACCCTCCACCTTCCCCAGCTCCACCTGTATAGCTATGCTACGAGGTGATTCATGTATGCTGTGGGGGTTATTCATATATTTTATATGTGCAGCAGCAATATTTGTATATTATCATGCCAATCCGCCTAAATAAAATACGCCTAAAATCTTACTCTTAAACTTAACTAATTATTTTAAACTACTTCTGAAGTAAATGTCACCTTTATAATGGGTTAACAGTGTAATGCATCCTAAAATTATTTTGTGTGACAAGGGATAGTTCACCCAAATTAAAAATTCTTTCTTCATTTCATCATTTCATGTTTTGAAGAATGTTAGTAACCAACCATTTTGGTTGCAACTGACTTCCACAGATCATATTTCCTTTGACATTTCTAAAAATATCCTTTATGTTCTTTTATGTTTTATGTTCTATGTATCTTCTTTTGTGTTTTACAGAAGAATGACAGTCATGCAGGTTTGGACTGACATGAGGGTGAGTAAATGATTTGAAAAAAAAAAAATGGGTGCACTATCCCTTTAAAGATAGTATCACTGTGTAAAAAGAGTCAACGATGACACTGAAAGTTTCATAGTTCAGGTAAAAAGATGCCTTGTGAGAACGAACTTGATTGAGATTGTAAATACAAAATTAGAGTATTATATTTTCATGTATTTATGTATTTATGTTCATTCCTGTAAGCTGTGGGGGTTGCACCATCCCTGGAGCCTGTATGATTCTAGTTGCATCACTGGTCATCAGTCTCAATACTAGAGCTCTGAAACACCTACTGTATTCAAATGTCAGTAATATGCTTGTTATGTTAATCTTCTCTGTGTTCTCTCGCTTGTGTTGTGGCAAGCCATGGTGACATTTTATGTAAACTCAAGTATGTACTGACAATGTGAATATGCATGTTTGTGTGTGTTTGGGAAAAAGGGCTTGTACGTGCTGTCTGAACTCCAGCTGCAGCACAGCATCTTCAAGAGCATAAATCTGCACACATATCTTGATAGTATTTAGCAACCCACGGCCTCTGATCTGAAACAACTTCTTTATTAAATTTGAAAAGTTCATGTTTCAGCTCTTTGAAGCTTATTTTCACATATCAAGTGGTAATGACAGCCTTGTGGTTACAGTCAGCATGAAACAGAAGTTGCAATCGTCTTATCTTCCCTTTTGGGACATATATCAGTGTGAAACACACTTCTTAATATACGAACACCAGGCTACTCTGTCCAAGTAAATGCCGCATGCTAATTTAAATGAAACGAGTCTGCTACTAATAAGTAAACAGGGAAAATAAGGAGTATTACACAGATATTTGCATCATTTAACATCCTGGTACCCTCAATAATTTGTTCTAAAAGTACTGTGTGTTTTGTTCTGATCTGTTTGTACATTATTTAAGGCTGAGGTCTGAAGTGCAAGGCCTGTTTCAAGAGAATTTGGTGAATGTGAGCATAAATGAAACTGGGACAGTAAAGAGTGAAAATATGTTAGATAGTGGTATTAAATTGTACATTTTGTGCCGTATGGTAGTAATCACTGTGTTTGAACACATTGGAATGGTGTTTGTATTTACATGGAATGTAAAATCTATGAAACCGCATGATGTCATATTTGAAGATTTTCTTGGCATACTTATTTTTGTAATTGTTTAACAAATGTCGACCCTTGTGTGACAGTTTGTGTGTACAAACCTCTTATCAAAGTCTACAATTCACTGAACGCTCCTCATTTGCATATTTATAAAAGCACTAAAACAGCAAAATAAGGGACTTTTTCTTCACCTTTTAAGATTTGTATAGCTTTGTGTATCATTACAAGAAAAATGACTGCTCATCTTTGTTGTTTAAATATATGACTAAATATATTGAGTTTTTGCCTTAGTAGTCTCTATATTAAGTAAAACTAATAAATAAAACATTGTGTATTAAATGTGTCTGAGAAATGAAACTTTTGAGTCGTGATTTCAGAATAGCTATGGTTGAAACCTACATTTTCTTCAGAAACTGTGCCAGTTTTCGCAGTGCAGAGGTATTCTCAAACGTTTTCCCCTAATATTCACATGCATCCCAAATTAAGGTGATTGCCATTGTCATTGTCTGAACGTCCTGATTACGGACCAGTGACTAGACAGGCCGTGAATTACACCTGAGGTAATGAGGAAGTTCAGAACAACCATCAACGAAGGCACGCAAAGCACATGTGAAAAGGATGTCTGGGCCAAAAAAAAATGCAGACATTGCAAAAGAATGTAATAAAAAATGTGACCTTTTAAAGAGGTGGCTGAACAGTTCTTTTCGAAGGCTTGATTGTGTTTATGGGGTGCACCGTAAATATTCAAAAAAAACAAACAAACTTTATTTTTCACATATTTTACCTTTATTCTACACCTAAAATGGTCTGTTGACTTCCTGGTTACCCCCTCAGAAATACGTAATAAGCTCAGATTTGTTAGCTGGCCCAGTGTGTTGTGATTCACTAACCGCCTAGTGCACGTTGTTTGAAAAAGTCAAACATGCTTACAGGTTGTGGCACATAAACATTTTTTAAAGCTCTTAAAGTGGGAACTGCTCCATCTTTTAGGACAAGCTTTAAATGTAAGCAAATCCGGTGTTCTAGCAAATAATGCTACCTATCAGCTCTGTATTTTTAATATTGCAAGGTTAGGTTTAGGGTTGGGGTAGGTGTAAGTGTTAATGCTGGAAGCACATTTATGACCCTGGACCACAAAACCAGTCATAAGGGCCTATTTTTCAAAACTGAGCTCTGAACATCATCTGAAAGCTGAATAAATAAGCGTTAGGATAGGACAATATTTGACTGAGATACGACAATTTGAAAATCTAGAATCTGAGGGTGCAAAAAATCTAAACATTTCATTTTGATCTCATCTTGATTTTTAAAAACCATTTTTTTATCCATTTTATAGCATATGAATGATTGAACCCTTCTGTGTGGACACACCGTTTTGTAGTGAGAAGACAATAAGTGTCAGATTTGTTAAAATAAAGATACAATTAAATTGAAGGGGATAATTGTGTTAAATACATTCTACTATTAATCCCTCATAACATTGAAAATATTTTCATTTTTAAACCTAATAGCAGTTACAATTGCTGGACATGTTTTGTCCCATGTCTGAAGAATCAGTACTGTAAACACTGAAAGTACTACCAGTGAAAGTAGTACTCAAAAGAACCATAGACTAATGCAATAGAATAGGGGATGGGTGTTTTAACTGTGATTGGTACGAATTATAGGTTTATTTCATTTATTTATTATTATTATTTCTTTATAGGACAATATTTGACTGAGATACAACAATTTGAAAATCTAGAATCTAAGGGTGCAAAAAATCTAAATATTGAAAAAATCACCTTCAAAGTTGTCCAAATTAAGCTCTTACTATTGCATATTACTAATCAAAAATTAAGTTTTGATGTATTTACAGTAGGAATATTACAAAATATCTTCATGAAACATGATCTTTACTTAATTTTCTAATGAATTTTGGCATAAAAGAAAAATCAATAATTGGCTAATCATATTTTTATTATCATAATTATTTTTATCAGTCCCCATGCTACAGAACTGGTCTTCCGCCTAAATAACGTTAGTTAATAACCTGTAACGTTACCAACATCTCTGACCCCAAACCACCCATTTACATCGCAAGTGAAAGTGTATTTCTCAACCATGTTTATCAGGGTTGGAGCTAAACTCTGCAGGGACACCGGACCTCCAGGACCAAGTTTGCCCAGGCCTGCCCTAAACTACGTAACTTAAATTTATTTTTTAATTTCCGTTTTACTAGTTTTTTGTTTTATTTGAAAATCACCAAACAGCGTTATTTACAGTTTTTTAAAATGCAGAAAAGGCCGTCAGTTGTAGCGCTCATTATCCCTTAAACAGCGTAACTTATATTATTTTTTTATTTTTTTATTTTGCATTTAACTAGTTTTTTTTTTATTATTTGAATATTGTCAAACGGCATTATTTGTCAGAAAACGCAGTCATTACTAGTTTCTTTATTTGAAAATTGTCAAACAGCATTTACATTGATCAGGATCTTAATATTCAAATTTAAACATTTTAACAAATGATCAAAAAATGATCAAATACATATGATCAGAATACAAACAAACTGTATTATGAAAAGATGTATTTTATGTTTTCTCAGCCCTAACTCTAATAGAAGTGATGACTATCAATCCACAAATGCAACATATGCTGTATATTTAGTATTTATACATTATTAGAATAATAATAAAAAAGTATTTTATGTTTAATGTAATTAAAAATGACCACAATAATATGACGACTTCACGTTGAATGTCAACTCATTTTGTCATTAGCCCGTCACCACCGTCAGACAGAAAATATGGTGGTGACATCTGACGGTGTTGACAAATTTGTGTTGACAAAAAGTGAGGACACAACTTTGAAACATTATGAAACACATATGTGTCCTTAAAAAACAACCTTGCTTTAATATGAGATATTATTGTGTTGCTTTTGATAAAACAAGCTCATCTTCATTTTTAAAAAACATTTTTTATCCATTTTATAGCATATGAATGATTGAACCCTTCTCTGTGGACACACCGTTTTGTAGTGAGAAGACAATAAGTGTCATAGATTTGTTATAATAAAGACACAATTAAATTAAAGGGGATAATTGTGTTAAATGCATTCTATTATTAATCCCTCATAACACTGAAAATATTTTCATTTTTTAAACCTAATGGCAGTTACAATTGCTGGACATGTTTTGACCCAAGTCTGAAGAATCAGTACTGTAAACACTGAAAGTACTACCAGTGAAAGTAGTACTCAAAAGAACTATAGACTAATGCAATAGAATAGGTGATGGGTGTTTGAACTGTGATTGGTACGAATTGTAGGTTTATTTCCTACAAAACACAAATGGACACAAAACATTCTTGGCAAAATTGCTCAGTTTCCTTTCTCTTAGAGAAACACAGCATCCCTGAGAAAGCAATATGCCTCCAATAGCTATTTTTTGATTGCAGGATACTGGTTTGTCATTTGTTTCCAAACCACATGCTTTGTTCTGACTCGTAAAAATCTGTCTTGACATCACATCCACATTTTGTCCTCTTGTTTTGGCATGTGGTTGATGCAGTGAAATGGTGTGGTTGTTTCGCAAAAGCGAATGAGTAGTTTTTGTATTTCATAGACAAGCCAAGTGAGCACAGGAATACATAATATACATTTACAATAATGTAGCCAAAGTGTTACATATTACAGTTATAGTGCAATGTTTATCTAAAGCGACTTACAACAAGCAAATCATCTCATAAGGAAGATAAAATGGGACACTGTCTGCCATTCATTTCAAGGACAAAAAGTGCCCTACTTTATCTGTATTCACTGTAATTCTGTTAGAATAATGATAATTATTGATTCAGAAAGACTGAGTTGCTTGACTGAGGTGTTTAAAGAAGAAGAGGTAAATGGCGTCTTAAGCCTTCCCATGACAATGCCGTGCAGCAAGCAAAAATGAAGAATTGCACTTCACTTACAACAAGGGCTTCCTGAGGGAGGACTTGAAAAGAGCTACAAATCATCCATTATTAGATTATCTCTAAAACTCTTTCGATAAGGGAGAGAGATGCCAGTTGTCCATTAGAGGATTATTGTAAGTGCAACTAATTAGAAAGAGAGAGACTTAACTTTCTGCTGATTCTCAAAGAGAGAATCTTTTGCTACTGTTTGTGTTTTTGATTCTCATTACTAGTCACTGAAAATTAATGGAAAACACCTTGTCTCTGATGGTTGTTGTGTGCTGACTAAGGTGCTTTAACTTCATCAGTGACAAGCGATGTGTTTTGACAAATGACATGAATGTAACTAATGCAATCTCACAGTGAAACGGAAAGCATATTATATGAAATAAAACAGCTTGTAATTGAATTCAGGTTGTAGATTGAATATTGATTGAAAGCATGCACTGCTTGGGATTGAATTAACTAATTTTGAGTGCATTCCTTTGCGTTATAAAGTGTCCTTGTAAGTACAAATGTAATGTAATATAAAAAAAGAGCAATAAAATCCTAGCAATTTAAGAAACTGTATTTACATCATATAAACAGATATGTGCATGTTGAAGATTCTGAACACTAATACTATGTTTACATCTAGAGCAAAATGCATGTAAACACAATTAGTACTATTCTTTGTTACGCTTTTGGTAGGTGAAAATTACAAAAAAATACAAATGTGAACAAATGATTAGAAAAAAAGTAGCCACTATTCCCTTATCTCATTATAAGATAAAGCTGGCAGCTGTAAGTTGTGCTTTTTGTCCCTATTCGAACTTGACACACTCTCTGTGACCACTTTTTGTCACTAGGGATCTTCCCCTTCTCCCATTTTTTGTCTCCTGTTGCAGCCAACGCTGCCTCTGCAGTGCTCATGTCTTCTTCCACTCTCACCTCTTCTTCATTTATCCCCTTTTTTGTCTCTGGTCTTATTCCCCTGTGGACTTCTGCTTCTCCAATACTAGTGTGATCTCTGGTGGGTCCTCAATATATTATTCTTAATAATACAGTGGAGATCAAAACCAGAGAACAATCTATAAAAACTTGATTTTTCCTGAAATATTGCTAATCTTCATAGCTCAAAATTTGAAGGAAAATTTGCTGTAGCTGTTATACCACTGTTCTACTAACATGTTTGACATAATTTTGTGGAAAACACAGTGGTCGAAATTAAAGAACAGTAACCACTGTAGCACAAAAGAAGATTGCAACTAAAATTTTTGAAGTGTAGAGGCCCTTGCTTTGACTTCAGTACATCTGCGACCACAGGACATCTCTATTTTCTCAGACTGTGCTGGTGTGATCTTGACCCACTCTTCTTCCTTTCTCATTCATAGTTTGGTAAGTGGTTTCTTATTCTTAGTGGGTAACTTTGTCACCAAGGATAATCATGTTCGGATCGGGTTTAGATCAGGAGTCTGGGCCACCCATCTTATTATTTCAGCGTTCTTAGTTTCAAGAAATTGCTTTACGCATTTTGCAGTGTGACGAGACGTTGTCGTGCATGAAAATCGCAGGCTGATTGGCATGTTTTACGCTCTTGGGGTTCAATCTTTCCCCAATTTGACGCCGAACAAAATGTGTCCCATCAGACCCAAATAAATGAAACTTGCTCTCACCCTTAAAGTGAACTTTGGACTAGGTCTTCCCTCTCCACACAACATGCTCCTCAGCAAAGGTGAGCTTAGCCTTTGATTCTCTCTGCTGATGAAATGGTTTGGTCACTGCATTGTGTGCTTTCAGTCCGACTTCTCTTAAACATGCTGAGAAAGATCTGTACCCTGTTCAGCATTAAACTTGCAAGCAATTCCAGCTGCAGTGCTGAACCGATTCCCCACTGAGAGTCTCAGCATTATCCTTTCTTCTCATGCATTTATCTTACAGTGGACAACCGGGGGACTTGAATGAATTAGTGTCAAAGATCATAGATTTGGAATGAACAACTTCTTTTGCAACGGTGGAAAGGGTCATCCTCTAGGCCTTCATCTGGACAACCTGTCGCAGGGTTTCAGTCACCTTAGAGCTAATCTCAGTAAAAGTTGAAGGAATGCTGGCAGTTTAATTGGATTTGTCAAAAAAATTAATTAGCACCAGATGTCAGATTAACATCAATAACTTGGAGGTATCTGTAGTTGTTCTCTAATTTTGAGTTCTTCAAATATCTCATTTAAGTTTTTAACTCTGTTTCAGAGCACAATTAATTTATGAAATACGCTTAAAAAAGCGCCCTTCCACTCCTGTAAAAATTTTAGGTCGTTCTCTAATGTTGATCTCCACTGTATATCATAAGTTTATATATTCTTTTTATAGTAAAAATATGTGTCTTCATTTCTTCAACTCTCAAGCTTTATGATTTCAACTCTCAAGAGTTCAACTCTCAAGCTTTACTTTTGCTTAAAATTGCCTTTTCTTTATAAATCCAGTGAAATGCTGTAATCAACTGTCCACAGAAATGTTAGAAATTATGCAACTGTGAAAATAAAGTGTAACTGGCCCACATTGTGTTTCCAAGCTAAAATTAAAAATACATGCAGAGATTGAGTTTGGTGCAATTCTCTTTTTCAGTTTGAAAAATAGACAGGGAGATAGAGAGTGGCGTTCCCAGAAGAATTTGTTGGACAGAGATTACAGACTAAAGTCCATAACCTGAAACACTAGCATTCATGCATGTCTGCATAAGGGGCTGTTAAAAGCCTTTCAGGAAAATTAATGTCACATATTCCAGGTACAACGTCTGATGTTTCTGCTTCAAGGAACTATCTCTTGGGTGCTGAGGTAAATTGAGCTTCACTGTAACACTGTAAAGAGGGTGAGAGAGAGAGAGAGAGAGAGAGAGAGAGAGAGAGAGTACTAGACTGAAAAAAATGCAGTGTTGGTCAAGTGTTTATTTTCTCACCAAGTGCTGGCGGCGAATACCTATTGGCATGTGGATATCTCACAACACAAACCCAAAGCAGTTGCAATGAAAGGGCCCTAAAAATGGCGAAATGATATTGAAGGGTACTGTTGTGTAGTTTGTTTGTCTTTTCTTTCCTCACCTTTATGTAGACATCCTCACGGATTCGCTCCAAATGGCCACAGCTGTCTCTTACTTTTCCAGCTGTGCCCTGCTTGGAGTCTCTCCTTCCCAGTCATGTGATTTTGATATATTTTGTAAAAGGTTTTGTAGTGCTTGAACACACACAAACACACTGTAATGTTTCAGTGAAGATAAACAGATTCACTTGAAATCTACATTGTATTTTAAATGCAGACTGAAACGATGGCTCGTCATTAAAACCTTTAACACCTCTGCCTCTGTCATGATTGTAAACCCATTTAAATATGTATAACTGACAACCTATATATGCTTTTGTAATTATGCACATCTATGAGTATAAACAAAAACGTGCTGCCCTCACTTAAGCATGTTAAAATGTATTTCTTCATGATTAAATTAAGTTCTCATTATATACAAGTGCTTTTAGGTCTTCTAAGCTGTGTTTTGTCTTCTCAGGTAACCCATAACATTCATTATGGCTGTAATATGCAATCCTGAGGTGAAGCATTTTGTTTTTGTTTGGTCACTGCGAAGGTCTTTCAGAAGCATTAATGTAAAATGCATTGCTGCAACCCACTGTAAACTCCAACATCATTTTATTAATGATTATGGAAATATATGAATGTACTGTAACTAGAATACTGCACCTCTGTGAGACATGGGCTCTCAAGAGGTCCACTTACAACATTAGTCAAGGTTTCTTACACCATGTTTCTTGCAAGAAAACTCATAACTCAATTACAAATTTTGGGTCTAGTATACTTGAAGATGTCCCACTAGTCACAAAGCCTGAATTTTATTTATTTACTTATTGATGGGTTCACAAAACAATCTATTATGGTTGAATTGATGAAATGATTGATGAAATTATATGTATAATATTGCACACACACACACACACAAATAACATTTCTCTTGTTAAAAACGAAAAATGAATTTGCATAGGCAGCCTTGCAATGCATATTAAATTACAGATCTTTCCCAGAAGAATTATTGTTAGGAAGGCACATTGTTTTTGTTGAGTCACATGAATATCTATTAATAATTCAAGCAGTAGTCCAACTTCACTTTATTCTTGACTGGTAACCCATATTACTACCTATTTATTTATGAGAGAATCCTGAGCCATAAGGACTGTTATGCTTTCAAGAATCTATAGTGGCTTTGCTTTATCTCTGAGTATTTACCCAGTTGTCTTGTCTTTTATCCATACTAAAAGCAACTAAGAACAATGCATGTATACAAAAAATAACACACAAACATTATTAGGAAAAGTGAAAAGCGTACATGCAAGTACTATAGCCACTTCAAACTCAACTTTTTGGGGAAAGATCAAAAACATCTTTTTTATGATCTTGAGACGTGCTCGGTTGCATTTTCTCTGAGTGTGTTCTGTCAACTGTGACATTGAGGCTCTCGCTGTGATCAAAGCAATCATCCACCACAAATCTGTCGGTAAACACATTTAACACGCTCATGGCTTTAGAGAGCAGGAAAGTGTTGCTGCAGACACCATAAGAACAAACGTCCCCACAAATTACAATAATAAAAAGTTAAGGTTTGGGGGCATCAACATTTTTGAGAATTTCACACATCCTATTTGACCCCAGCTCCAGATCAACATGGCTGTGAGTCAAAAATCACAAGGTGACCTAAAACTATTGATTCTCTAAATTCACTGAACGGGCAGACGCGACCTTGCTTTCAGAGAAGTGAGGGCCATTTTAATTTAATGAGACATTATTCGTCACAAGTTCTTGTTTAACCCTTGAGGGAGGCGTTTGAACTCCAGTTATTTCTGGGTCATTAATGTGTCACTGCTCCTGGCACTGCACTCTCATTAACTGTCTCTGTATGTTTGTCAGTGTTGAATTAGCAGGGGAGATGTCTGTTTTTTCAGTTTTATAGATGATGACTGTAAACATATGAAACCTAAACTGCATTATTTTTATAATTCGTTTTATTTGATCTGCGACCACTTTTCATGAGCAAAACAAGTTTCTTGAGCTATTCACCCATAATTTATAGTTTCTGTTTTTAAGGATTACATACGCTTTGTGTGTCCAATGAGATCTCCTTTGTAATACTCTGAGTGATGCGTGACTTCAGACATGTTGCTGTTATTTTTAGGGCCCGAGCACTGCAGTGCGAGGACCCTATTGGAATTGCTCCGTTTCTTCTTCTTCTTCTTCTTCTTCTTCTTCTTCTCCAAAGTGWATTGCATTTTTGAGGGCCTAAACATGCTCGAAAACTCACAAAACTTTGCACACGCGTCAGACCTGGCGAAAATTTACATCRTATATGGGTTTCAGAAGTGGGTGTGGCAAAATGGCTTGATAGCGCCACCTATACAGTTTTAACGGAGTGTTTCACGTACATGTACAAAACTCAACAGGAAGTCCGTTATATTGAATTTCCTGTACAATTTTTGTGCAGTTTTTGCCATTTTCAGGCCTCGTATTTTAACAAACTCCTCCTTAGTCCAATCATCTTCAAATTTGCAGAGTTTTATCATAAGGCCTTTGCGATGCTAAATGGCGAAGATCTTGAGATTTCGTCGAAGGGCGTGTCCCTGGCGGCCTGACAAATTTCGATGTTTTGCCATGAAAAAGGTTGAAGAAGTTGCTGTAACTCAGGCAAACAATGTCTGATCTGCCTCAGACTTCACACGTTTGATAACAGTCCGGTCCTGAACACATGTCAGTGCCCATATTCAGTTATAGTCATAGCGCCACCTGCTGACAACAGGAAGTGACATGTTTAACGTTGTTACGGACTCCTAGCAACATACTAAAAAGCGTTAGCAAGTTTTAAATAGGCTAGCATCATGCTAGAAACATGCTAAAACATGTTAGCAACACTTAGCTAAGTGCTAGAGCAGGGGTCACCAGATCTGGTCCTGGAGGGCCGGTGTCCCTGCAGAGTTTAGCTCCAACCCTAATCAAACACACCTAAACAAGCTAATCAAGGTCTTACTAGGTATACTCGAAACTTCCAGGCAGGTGTGTTGAGGAAAGTTGGAGGTAAACTCTGCAGGACCCCAGCCCTCCAGGAACAAGTTTGGTGACCCCTGTGCTAAAGCATGCTAATAATGCAATGAAACAGGAAGTTACTGTAACTCATGCATACAATGTCCAATCTGCCCCAAACTTAACATGCAACATGCTACAAACACAATAAAGCATGCTAGCAACGCTTAGCTGATTTGCTAAAGCATGCTAATAATACAATGAAACTTTGTTTCCTCATTTAGTTCCTCATTAGATCCTATGGTTTTTGAATAATTAGCACCACAACTGTTTCAGTTCCCCCTAATTACCTTTTTAGTATTTAAGTCCTGTGTTTTGCCTTTGCTCCTCAGTTCCGGTGTTAATGTTGCTTGTGTTGGTTTCCTGTGATCTTCCTGCCTGTGGATATGTTATAAAAGGACACAATTTGTTTCTCTACTCTGGCGTTGTGTGCCTTATGTGTTCAGCACGTGACAGTTTCTTCTGCTGGAGTCTTTTTTAATAATAGAGACTATGAATTATGTATAAGTGACATTAATATTAAAACTTATGGAGGAGGATGGGGCTAGTTGTCATATTTTTAATCAGAGCTTTTTTTTTTTTGCATGGTATGTTTAAACATGTTCATATGTGTTGGATACAGGGGAAAAATTATATTTATATTTACACAATTATATATACTGTATACAGTGTTGGGGAGTAACAGAATTATGTGATTAAATTACAAAACAAATGCAACTGTAACCTGTTACAGAGAAATTGTGTAATTAAATTACAGTTAATGATTACAAAGGGGGTTACATCTGAATAAATTCACACATATACAGATTTAATTGATTTCTTTCCTAAATTGCATTGACTGCCCTAAAATATGAGACACCAATTTTTCAGGAGTTTAGGACACAGAATAAGACATTTATTTGATACCATTTTTTTCTATTTGGGTTGCTGTATTATTTAAATATTAACTGTTTTTTTCCAAGGCATCTCATAATTTCTTGTCATAGTTATGTAAAGATTTGATTTAAAAAGCACAATCATAGCTATTAAACTATATCTTATTATTTTAAATCATGTAACCTCAGAACAATCTCAAAGTACAAAGTCTGATTTTATGGCGGCTGTGCTCTAAAATGAAATTATTATGATTTAAATTCAAGTGATGAAGGATTTTGAAAGTCTGACATGTTAATGCTTTAAGCATTAATAGTTTAGAAAAAAGAAAATAAAAAATAGAAGTGTAAATTTAGAAAAGCAATCAAAAAGTAATCAAATGAATCAGTTACATTACTGTAATAAAGTAACTGAAATGGTTGAATTACATTTTAAATAAAGTAACTTGTAATCTGTAATCTATTACATTTCCAACATTAACTGTTTATAAATACTATGTATATAAACCTAAACCTAAACCTAGTAACTACAGAAGGTCACAGAGTTGTATGCATGTTGCATGTGAAGGTTTCAATTTAAACCTTCCTGTCCATTAAGCAATGACTCACTGACTGTTAGATGACCGTCTGACTCACCAAAATACATATGATTAGCAGGACTATTACTTTTCTCAATCAAATTGTGTTGCTTGGCAACCTAGTGATTGAAAGAAACTTGAAGGAAAGTAATTGTGATTTGTCACTTATGGCTAAATACACATTTAAAGTCTTTCTAAAAAAAAAACCAAATATGAATCATATACGGTATATCATGCCATGTATTTTACAGAAAAAAAGAAAGGTTCTTGGAAGATGAAGTATAGCCGCAAACAGAAGTGTTATCAGCTACACATTTCCACAACCCTTACATTTGCTGTAACGCTGTTTAAGTGAGAACATAAAGCACACAACAGCAACAACAGAACACGGCACAAAACAGATGGAATGAGTCAAAATCACACAGACATGAATAATTAGCTCTTTACTTGAATAATGACTGATCAGACTTTGAAATACTCAAAGACAAATCCATCATTACTGATGGAAGACGGAAACTGTTTGACTAATTAAATATTATACTTTCAACCCTTATGTAATAAAAGATTTAGTCATTACAAACAAGAACCTTAGACACATACACAACAAAATGAATATCAGACACCTACACAATGCCAGCAATGAGAAATACAGAGCAATCCACAAAACCCACCTTGTTTCAGATGCGCCAGCTCATGTGAGGTTAGCATTTTTGATAATCATTTTAAGTAATCATTTTATTGAGGGGTTCAAGCACGTTTACAATTACAAAAGAGGTTCAAGCACATAGCGCTGAAACCCAGTTGTAATTGTTAGAATGTCCTAGGTCCTAGTCCTAGGTTTTTCACCCAATTCAAATCAAACCAGTGCAGAAAGATTCTCTAGAGAGTGAATATTGATATCTCGCAAAGAGACGCCAAAATTCTCAGAACACCTATGTAAGAGCTCAATCTGAGGTCACAGGAAAAACATTGCAGAGAAAAATTGGTGTCTCTTATACATTGCTATAAGAGTGAAAAACCTTAATAATGGCTGCAATTATGCAATCATTTGTCTTATCAACATGAAAATCACTGTGCACAGTGGTCCGTGATCCTAAGTGCCACAAATAACTATAAGGACATTTGCGTATCTCAAAGAAACATGGCTGCCAATGGCTGATAAAGTTTGAGCACCTATTAGACAAGGTTAACGAAAGCCAATCGGAACGAAACTCGACGGGCCTGTTTGACTCACGGCCTCAAAGATCTGTGAGAAATGTGAAAGAAATTGGCCACTGGGGGGCGATATCGCTTTTGCAAGGGCGTAAACGATTGTACGTTGCGCAGTTTTTCGCACATATGCGTGATATTCGTATCTTATGATAGAACTCCTCATTCTGGACAACTTTGCATCTAGAACCACTGCTGTCAATCAAATTGTTTGTTAAATTATGAGAAGATGCAAGAAACCTACTTTGTGAACTAATCTAGGTTTTCTGCTTAATCTGAAAAAAAAAAAAAAAATTGCAGTACAATCCCCCCCAAAACATTGATTTAGGCGGTTACAGGCTTCCTAAACAATATGTGTCTTTTTCCATATTTGCTTGAATGCCTTAAACTCCTTGAACCCTGGTAACACTTGCAGCTATATCTTTACTTTTATTTATTTATGTCATACCCAAATCTGTTGACAGCGGTCAGAAGAGACTTTTTTTCTGTTGAAGAAACATTATGTTTGTAGCATCTTCTAAAATATTTTATTTTGTTATAAGGAAAATCCATATCCCAAAATCCATATTTAAATCTAAATTACAACTCCAACCATACAAGATACAGATCAAAATTTAGATGTCAGCTTCAATTTTGTGAAAAGCTAGTATAATAGGTTCTTCAGAATCTATATATAGTACATATATTTAGTTGTAGATAGCACAAGATGTCTCAATCAATATTCAGTCAATTTAAGAGTGGCCTATCATCCAAAAAAAAAAAAATTCTGACCGACTGCACTGACAGCACTCCAGCTCATTATTACTAACAGTAAGAGGGCCCAAGAACCACAGGAATTCTGATTCAGTTATGGCTGGAAAATAATTGACAAAAAACACAATCAAGGCAGAGAGTGAAGAGAGAGACAGAAATATGAAAGGAGAACAGGCCAATATCTGTTGCTGGATCTGGCACAGCAAAGATATTGATGTTTTCTCTGCTCAACAGACCTAGAGCTGCTTGTTTATGGATTTTGTTTTCTACTCGGCATAAAACCAGTTGTTCTGTCTTGCTAAACTGGCACTTGATGTTCAAACGTGTTCCAGAACATGTCATATTAAAGGCGTTTTCCAGTGTGGTTTTGTCACAAATGAGGCAAAGGTGTAATTAAAGAATAGAAATCATTTTATCTATCATCTTACAGTACTTACTATCACCTCATTATATGACAAAATATTTAACCAAGTGGCATTTAAGAAGTGCACAAGTTTGTGAATATTTTAATAATAAAAAAACAATATATATTCTGTTCAGAATTAATACATTTTCTGTGTGCACTTTAGAGGACTAACTAAATCACCTTAAATAACCATGAAATCAGTTGGTTAAAGTTCTCATACATTTATCTAGGAATTTCTTAGCAGGAGAAAATCATGAATATACAGGTGCATTTCAATAAATTAGAATGTTGTGGAAAAGTTTTCCACATTTATTTCGGTAGTTCAAGCCTTCAAAATGGTCTCTCCGTTTGGTTCACTAGGCTACACAATCATGGGGAAGACTGCTGATCTGACAGTTGTCCAGAAGACAATCATTGACACCCTTCACAAAGAGGGTAAGCCACAAACATTCATTGCCAAAGTAGCTGGCTGTTCACAGAGTGCTGTATCTAAGCATGTTGACAGAAAGTTGAGTGGAAGGAAAAAGTGTGGAAGAAAAAGATGCACAACCAACCAAGAGAACTGCAGCCTTGAGAGGCTTGTCAAGCAAAATCGATTC
>JAHKKF010531426.1:0-23094 GCA_019740295.1 Labeo calbasu | reverse complement strand
TTTTTTTTATTAAATCAGCTTGTGTTAGGTGTTTTTTTTTAACAGTTTTTGTTAAATTATTTGGGTTTAGCTGTTTTTTTATTAAATCAGCTGGTTTGAGCTATTTTTTGTTAAATCATTTTTTTTTTGCTGGCTTTTTGTTAAATCAGCTGATTTTTTTTTCTAAAAAAAAGTTTTTTTCTAAATCAGCTGGTTTTAGTTGTTTCTTATTAAATCAGCTGGTTTGAGCTATTTCTTGTTAAATCATTTTTGCTGATTTTTTGTTAAATCAACTGGCTTTAGCTGATTTATAACTGTCTTTTTTTCTAAATCAGCTGGTTTTAGTTGATTTTTGTTAAATCAGCTTGTTTTAAATTTTTTTTTCCTAAATCAGCTAGATTTTTCATTAATATTAGCAACATGTTAAATTACATTAAAACATGCTAGCAACATGTTAATCTGCTATAAACATGCTAACAACATGCTAGCAATATGTTAGTCATGCTAGAAACATGCTAGCTACATGTTAATCATGCTAAAACAGGTTAATCATTTTAGAAACATGCTAGCAACATACTAACAACATGCTGATCATGTTAGAAACATACTAGCAACATGTTAAATCATGCTCTAGCAATATACTATCAACATCTATCTAATCTATCTACCTAAACATTCAAAATGTAAGCTTTTACAACTGCTTCAGACTTTCAGGGTAAGACTTTCAGTCTTTCTTAAGCCAACTTCAAAGTTTGTTCTCAAACTCATCTAGCTGTAAATGCAATATCTGCACTCATGATTTATTTATTACATGAGGGAATGTTTCCAAAGAGGAATTACTGAGGAAAGAAAATAATAATCTCTGCAGTAATGACATATATTTTAGGGCAACCTGGAAGTCTGCATCATCCTGGTTCCCTCAACAAAAACCCAACAGTACTTTTCCAATGGCTTTTGGATAATTGCAGAAAAGCAATTATGGTTCTGTGACCAACAAAAGTTCATGATTCTTACATGTTTTGTTCATCATGATAATCTTTACAAATGAACACAACTCTCTTTTTCTTTCTTTGACAGGACGGTGGAGATGAGACAGGAAGTGAGTGGGAGAGAAAGAGGGGGTGGGATCGGGAAAGGTCCACGAGGCGGGAATCGAACTCGGGACACCTGAGGTGCAACTGCACCATATGTTGGTGCACTGCCCACAAGGCTACTGGCGCCGACAAACACAACTCTTATGAAGAAATTTTGAAGACTTTATACAATCATCAACAACCACTGACTTCAGAATGATGGAATTGCTTCCAGGTTCTGACCTACAAAAATACAACATCCCTGCAGCACATTGTAACATTTGTCTGGTCATGTGATCTCAAAACAGCCACACTATGTAAAATAAAAACATTTTTAGGCTCTGATTATAATAAAGTCTTCATCTCAGGTCAGTGTATGTGATTGTATACATATTTATCAAAAAGAATAGTTGTAACTTTTTTTATTGAGGGAAAATTACTGAGTGCACCTTCGAAGTCCTTCAAAACCAATAAACCTGTTTCCATCCACCAGTGAGCAATATGCCATATTTGGACCTCTGATCTAACATTTTACCTGCACTTACTATGCTAAGTGCACTAACATGCTCTTAATTCATGTGGCGTAGCGGCGAGGATCAGCTCTCAGGGTCATAATGTGTAGCTTTGTCCAGCACACTTCACGTCCATTATCCACTTCATTACATGTCTCCGCTCATGCACAGTGCAGCCTTATGGCCTTTCAGAAGAGCCTTAATAACCTCAGGGCCATAAAGCTAAAGCTTTAGGATAGGACAGAACATCTAAACCTTGAAGCACAAGGCTCTTCAGGTCACCTTTGACCCCCACCCCAGGACCAGTCCTTCTATACAAAGACGGGAGAAGCATCAGGCCACACAGGGGCTTTGTGGAAGTCCAAACATGAAAGAAAAAGGGCAAAGAGCTGGAGAAGGAGAGAAAGAGGCTGTGTCCGAAACCTTAAATTTCACCAATGCTACTCTCAAAACCAAACCAGATGAAAGCATTTCAGGAAAGATGCAACACAAACACTGCATTTGTATGTACCTCCATTAAGTGCTTGTGAACTGTGAAGGCAGCATTTTCCAGTTTTCGGACGCGAGAGAGGGAGGGTCCGAATTCCTTCACAGGTGTGTGTGTCTGAAAAAAGGTGCTCCTAATCAGAGCTGATTATCTGCAAGTTGCATCTCCCCTAATAGCACCTCGTCCGTCACATGCTCAGTCATCTGGGGTGGCTCTGACAGAGAGACCCTGTCAGAAGAGGAGGGATCGAGGAACTTGAGAGGGAAACTTAAACCAGTAATTAGGTACAGCTCATCTGGGAAGGGGAAAGGGCCCCATTTCTTCACTGTGTTAACCAAAGGGCACCCAAAACAGGTAATACAGACACCTTTATCATTTAATAAGTGATAAAGAACAGTAAGAAGGTCATTATCTCCTAGAAGGTGCTAAATAATGACCAGCTGACTGTGCATTATCCTTATAATATGAAATATGCATGTGAGTGAAATTATTTGAAAAAAAAGTGGCCTACAGTAAGAGTAAAATGACAGTTTAAGTTAAAAGGTGTCATGAAAATGTAACTTTTTCCATGTTTAAGTGCTATAATCAGGTCCCCAGTGTATCTACCAACCCAGAAAACGTGAAAAAGGACAACCCAGTAACCTTTTTCTGCAAGCATGAAAAAACGATCTGCGCTTTCCACGATTTCGCTTCCCCCGTGACGTAGTAAGGGGATCTAATTATATAATTACCGCCCCTTAATCTGCACGTTTCCACCCACAAGGCTGCCATTTTGTTTTCGCAAGTGACAACGGTGTACTAGTTCTAAAGGTTTAAGCGAAGCATGCTAACTGTTCTGTCATTGGCTGCACAGACTATTTAGAGTCCCTGCCTCAGAGAAGACAAGAGAGCAGTGGATTGACAGTACTGATTTATTTACTGTATATTACACTGCTGCCTGTGTGTTTTAAACATAAACTTGTGTGTGTTTGACAGTTTAAGAGCAAGAAGACATGAAAGAGAACTTAGTTTAGTACTCGCATGCCGTGTGACAGCCGCTTTCTGTGCACTTGCTTCAGATGTGTGTGCTCAGAAAACTATATCAGAAGTTTAAACTAATTTGGTTAGTTATCAGAGTATCTGAGGCACAGCTCTATTCTAGAAAAAGGGGCGGGGAGCAGCAGCTCATTTGCATTTAAAGAGACATGCACGAAAACAGTGTGTTTCTGCGTCCACTCAAAACAGATATTTTCAAAATGATATAATTAATGACCTGTGGGGTATTTTGACACATTCTCGGGACACCTGAGACTTACAATATTTGACAGATCAATCAGAATATAGTAGAGAGCTGTGCAAATACAATCAAAAAGTTGTATTATCATGTATGTGTTTATAATTTGGCTTGGTTTATGAATAAATCATTGAATAAATGTACAAAAAGTTAAAACAAAAGAAGATATTTCAAAGAATGTTGGTAACCAAACCATTGACTTCCATAGTATGAAAAGATTAATGGCTAAAGTTAATGGCTACTGTCACCGTCAACTATATATATATATATATATATATATACACATACACATATACATATACTGCCCTCCAAAAGTTTTGAAACACCCTAGAAAAGTGGGGTTTTGGACAATATTGGCATGAATCTTTTTTAATTTGTGATAATTTTGCACTGATAAGGGACAACACAAACTACGAAAACATATTTTATTACATAAACAGTTTATACATAGAAAAAAACATACATTTTCTATTCATCAAAATATCCACCATTAGCAGCTATTACAGCTCTGCATAATCTGGGCCTAAATTCATTGTATTATAAACTTAATTGCAAATCAATTGTTGAACCTATTAAGGTGTGCTGACCCAAAAATCTTTTAAAAACCTGGGCCAAGTTTAAACCAGTAACCAGGCATCACAGCTGGCAAAGGGGCATGTCTGACTTTGACTTGTATATATTGCCATTATTATATAATCAAAATGAAAATTATTATTGCTGGTCTTCAATAATAATGTCAAGTCACTTTAATGTATTTGCACCAAAAAAAATGATAAGGATTTATGCTGATATCGTCCAAATCCACACTTTGCCAGGGGTGTTTCCAAACTTTTGGAGGGCAGAGTATATATATATATATATATATATTTGTCCAACAGAAGAAAGAAACTCGCATATTTGGAACAAGTGAAGAGCAAACAAAACATTACAGAATTTTCTCTTTAAGGTGCTAATGTGTACTACTTAGGGGTAAATATGGTACAAAGATGTATTTTATAAAGGTTTATGCCCCAAGACAGCTTTGTACCTTTTTTCTGAGAGTGTGGTCATAAAAATGAGGCTATGGTGTGTGAGACACCCGCAGTAATATATGCATGACGGCATTTAAGCGGGGAATCCGGAACCTGACAGCATTGTGCTAAGTGTTGCATTTATATCGATTATGACTACTCTAATGTCCAAATCTAAACGATATTGAAAAACCATCATCTAATTGGGTTTAATTGCTATTAACGGGCAAATGTTTAATTGGCAGTTAGACATACCCCTTTTATCTCAGAGTGGTCCTTCAGTGAACAGCCCCCCTCTACACATGAATACACACACGTTTGCATCCATCACAGACACAAACACACTCACGTGCAGAACACACACAAAGGGATTAAAAGAGTCATTTGTCAGCCTCAGAGAGAAGATTAATTTTATATTGTCAATATAATGAATGAAATTTGTCATTTAATATGACAAATGATGCGTTTTCTATAAAGTAACAACATGTATACCATAAATCGATCTGTAAATGATCTGCAGCTGTAAGACTTTATTTTTATCTAATTAAGTAAATAATGCAGAGATTGGATGAAACATTTATTGATATGTGACGGTGGTTAAATGGAGCTAATGAGGGATGCAAAACACTCTGCCTTCAAGTCATCAGGTAAAAGAGATTTTGAAATGAGTTGCGCTCTAAAGGCCTGATTACTTGTACAAACCCATTGACTGCAGGTCAAACAGCTCTACTGGGATAAAAACAGTAAGAGGGTCTGGAATGAGATATTTGTCATGCTTCAATCACTTGCCATGTTGCAAAGCATGTGTGTACTAAAGCTTTAATTAAGTCTGGCTCTGAATGTCCACCAGAAATGCATTTCTCATTTCAAACATTTATGAGTGGGTGAGATCATAACTGTTTTGTTTGGCTCTATTAATTCATTCAGAAACACATTAAAAATGCAATTCATACCAACCTGAATCACCTCAGTAATTGATTTACTGTCTTAAATATACGCAGGTGTGTGTGTGTGTGTGTATATATATATATATATATATACACACACACACACAGTTGAAGTCTAAATTTGACATACTGTATACCTTGCAGAATCTGCAATTATTTTACCAAAATAAGAGGGATCATACAAAGTGCATGTCATTTTTTTATTTAGTACCTATTTAGTACTAGATGCTTACATATAGTCCACAACGAAAATAATTGTTGAATTTATAAAAATGGCCTTGTTCAAGTTTACATCCACTTGATTCCTAATACTGTGTTGTCACCTGAATGATTCACAGCTGATTTTATTTTTTGGTTTTTGTGATAGTTGTTCATGAGTCCCTTGTTTGTCCTGAACAGTTAAACTGCTCACTGTCCTTCAGAAAAATCCTTCAGGTCCCACAAAGTCTTTGGATTTTCAGCATTTTTTGTGTATTTGATCCTTTCCAGCAATGACTGTATGGTTTTGAGATCCATCTTTTCACACTGAGGACAACTGAGGGACTCATATGCAACTATTGCAGAAGGTTCAAACACTCACTGATGCTCCAGAAGGAAAAACGATGCATTAAGAGCAAGGGGTGTAAACTTATGAACAGAATGATGTTGTGTACATTTTTCTTATTTTATCTAAATATCGTATTTTTTTCATTTAGTACTGCCCTTCAGAAGCTACAGAAGATACTTAACATGTTTCCCTGATCTTTAAATGTATGTTAACTTTTGACTTCAACTGTATATATATACATGTATGCAGTGCTGGGCAGATTACTTAAAAAATTGTAGTCTGTTACTGATTACAGATTACATGATGAAAACTGTAGTTAGTAAAGTAATCTGGGTTAATAATTTTTTTAAGCTTGTTTTAAACTTACCATTCATTATAAGTAACACATTTCATAATTATTTGTTTTACACAAAGTGGTTCTCCCAAATTCAAAAGCATGGATTTTGAAGTTATTTATATGACATTTACATGACCATTCAATATTGTGATTATAGTCAAAGCTAAATGGTATGGCAGAGAGCAGGATTTTTAGAAACTTTAAAAGAGGAAAAAAGAAGAATTAGGGAAAATAAATAAATTATGAATAATTTACTGCCATTGTGTGAATAATGTGTAATCATGTAACCCATAAAAAAGTAACTGTAATTTGATTATGAGCATTTTAAAATGTAATATAATCTAATTACGAGTATTTATTTTTGGAATCTGATTATGTAATCCAGATTACATGTAAACAGTTACTACCCAGTTTTATTTATTTATTTACTTATTTATTTATTTATTTATAAAAAGTGGGTATAACTGGAGTGAAACCAAGTGTCTTATTAAAAAGTTGCATTACAAAAACTTTAGCAAAAATAATAGTAAAATAGTAAACAGTAATAAATAACGTTCTAAAATAGTATTGATATTTGACACTTTTGTTTGCCAATATGAAGCATTAACACAAAAATAACATTTCTAAGAACTGTGTTCTATGTCATTGACCCTCTGTTCACTGTGTATCTCAAATCTAGTCTTGTTTCTCATCAAACATAATTCCTGAAATATGCAAACAAGCGTAGCCTGTAACAGCAAAGATGATTAAGTCATATTGCTAATATTTAGGTCTTTACACAGTATGACAGATAGGGACAGCAGCCCCTGATCATTCGATTTCTATTTGTAACAATTACATGTCACTATTCGCATGTCAGGGCACAAGCGTGAGGTGGGTCCCCATGAAGCCCTTCTGGTCTGTCCTGCACTGGCGCAGCTGTGGGGGGTTCAGTCAAACAGATGGGCTCAGACTGCCCTCCGCCCTTTACGGGTCCCTCCCACACACGCATGTATACAAACTCTCTCCCTTTACCGTCCATACACAGCACACACTGACGTCCATACAAAGGACAGCTGCCCGTACCTGCCAACATTCAAGCCTGGACTAATTACTTCCCAGTCATCAGTTACCCAATGGGCCCTGGACAACAAAAGCAGAGGGGTGGGGGATCATAACTTCACAGAGCTTCATTAGAAAGGGTCATTTATCAGGACTAACAAGCCGGGGCTACACAATGATGGTCTCTACACCATCGTCATCACAAAAGTTTCAGCATCAAGCACCAATGTTATTAGAGCATAACATTACAAGTGATTAGATATACTCTCTATACGTTTTAACAAAATGTAAATTTGATGCTGAAGGATATACTTTTTGTGGGTTAAATATAAAAATATTCATCCTTGGTGGCTATTTTGACTGGTTATGCCATAAGTGCATAAAGGAAACAAGAAGATGAATGCATGAGCTGTTCAGAAGGGCTTAATTATGGTGGTGACTGAATAAAGAAAATAACTTTAATATGACCAGGGCAGCTGGGGTAAGGTGCATGATGGAAATATAAGACAAAAATGGACATGGGATATATCTAACTTTGATATATTCAAAGAAAATTAAGTGCAAGTGAGACTGGGGCTAGTTGTCACATAAGGAAATTACCTCAAAAGTATATTTGTGACCCCGGACTGCAAATATTGAGAAAATCACCTTTAAAGTTGTTTTAATTAAGTTCTTAGCAAGGTATATTATTAATCAAAAATTAAGTTTTAATATATTTACGGTAGGAAAAGTACAAAATATCCTCATGGAATGTGATCTTTACTTAATATCCTAATGATTTTTGGCATATAAAAGAAAAATAAATCATTTTGACCCATAAAATGTTTTTTGGCTACTGCTACAAATATATCCATGCTACTTACGACTGGTTTTGTGGACCAGGGTTACAATTTATTAACTATAAAGTTTGAAATCTAAAGTCAAATCACACAAAATGTATTTTCTCTAACCATATAGTGCATGTTGGTTTCAGAAATCTAGTTTAAAACGTTCTTAAATTATTTTTAAAATGAATTACTTAAAAAATTGTATTTAAAAATTAATTATTCATGGACATTTTTGGCAATGTTCACTCAAAAACTGAGGTGCGTAAGTTCAGTAAGATTTACGACCAATCAATTCTAAAAAGAAATGAAAATAATAAGAAATGTATAAGCAATTTTTCTGTAGACCAGTCATTTTTGACCACCACAAGTGTAAGGTGGAAAAAATATCCTAAAAAAAGTATAAAAATTATTATTCAAAAAAATAATTGGGGGGAAGTTATACCCTGTTTTAGCAAAGTCAAAGTTTTAGACCAATGCAATAAAATTAACAAGTATTTTCAGAAAAAAGAAGGTCGGAACACAACATGAGGGTGTAAAAAAAATAAAATAATAATAATAACAATGAATAAATAAATAAATGTAATTATATAATTCTAAATTATATAGTTTATTATATAGAAAATAATTAATGCAGTTACTTGCAACAGCTTTTGTATGTGTTATTGCTGCAGGACCTTTTAAACACTCATAAAAATATAATACTGTCCTTGCTATTGAAAAAAAAAGTAAATTAAAATGTATACACGTGCAACTGAAGTGACATTGAGTGACAAATGTTGAATTGTGCACTTTATGTGAAGTGACTATTAGAAAAAAAACATTGTGATCCAACAAAACAATAAGACAGAATTATATTTCTATCGCAACTAACTTAGCCAGATCTCTGAGAGAGGGAGAAAGAGAAAAATGGAGAGAGATATAAAGAGAGAAGGAGAGAGAAAGAGAAAGGGAGGGCTGGAGGTGGGGTGCTTACTAATGAGAGCAATGCCTAGATGGGCTGTAAATAGGAGTACCAATATATCAAAAGCTATTCTTTTCAGTGAAGGCTGTGAAATCTTGAGCAGACCCTTTCCTAATTGAATTTCATGCCTTGCTTTTGTCATGTGCCACTGCAGCTTCTGTCCCACCAGCTCTATACAGCAGCAGGGTCCGAAAAGGAGGGAGAGACCGTGCGCATGGGACCCGGAGATTAACACGGGGTATGTACGTCATTCGGCTCGCCCCAAAAAGCGTGCGCAGTCTTATAAAAAAAAAAAAGTAGATCCGAGATTCAAAGCGCGATAACGAGGACGGAAGGAACACGCGGAGAACTTCTGTCGGGATACGGACACAGAAGCGATTCCCCCACCTGCACACACTCCGTCCCCCGTCTCGGCCCCACCACAAAGGCCCCTCCTCTGGCCAGATCAAGGGGCTGGATCCCATGAATTAATTACTGTCCGCCTCTCCGCCTCCGGGTTATTAATAGTATGAAATGAGCAATAAAAGGGCTTAGGAGTGGGAACAGGGGTGGCAGACTGCAGAGGTGATCCGGCGGGGGGGACAAGAGGGGGGATTTGCGGAGACAGAGAGAAACTTTTGTGGACGGGGAGAAAGAGAGCAGAAAACACTATGGTGCTAATCTTCAATCCATCTGGGGTTCATTAGCATTTAGTGTGTTTGCAGTTGCCAATCAAGCCTTAAAGGCGCCTTTCTCATCCTCTTTCAGGCCTCCAATGTAAGCCCTGTTAGAATGGCGCGTAAAAGACTTGACAAAATATTTTTGGACAAGTGCTTTTGTCAGCGGCCTCACCCCCCCAAGGATTGGCCTCTGTACCGGCGCTCTCAACGGCACAAGAGCTCAGGCACACAATTCGCCTATTACAGCCGCAAAGCTTATTATCCCCCAAAATAGTTAATAATTAGATTAAAACTTCAAATAAATGAAGTGCTTCTGTGAATGAGCCAGGCGTAGTCTCGCTACACGCAATCTGTCTCGCAGTCTATCAATATGGATTGCCGGGATCTCTCTCTTTCAGAACGCTCGCACAAAGCAGCCGCAGATGCGGCCGTAAAGAAAATATTATAGCCATGTGTCCTTTCTTTGCAGCACGAGGAATTCATGGCCTTTGCGAGAGAGGCGGCGACGGCGGCAGAGGGAACGACGTAGCCATTTAAATGTCTTTGTGGTTAAACGCTGGTTCTTATAGCTATTCACGGCGAATTTATTTGCTGATTACGGTTGTGATCGCCGTTGAGGTTGAACGCAAAGAATGAAGAACAAAAATGTGGAGAGAAAACAAAACGGCTTTTCAAAGAGCATAAATACATCTCTTCCTGGGTTTGTTTCAAAAGGTTGATATTTACATTTATAACCTGTTTGTGTTTTTATCTTTAGCTGCATTATACTGACATTTATGCATGCGTTGATGAGTTTTCCACTTATGAAGTGTTTACTGAGGACAACCTTCAAACTTTAGATGGAATAAAGTGACTAAATGTCAGCTTTAGAAACCACTAAACACAAGTTGGGCTAAAAAGTCTGAGACGTCTAGTGAAAATGCTTTCAAATGAAATACTTCACAATTTGAGTGAAAAATCAATGGCAGTTTGTAACTACTTATACAATATAGTGGCTACTTTATATGAGTTTGTACAATCTGCTTACTGACAGTTAGAGGTGGACCTTCATGTTTTTTTCTGGTAACACTAAACCCTAATCCTAACCCTTACCATATAGTAATAACATGTAACTCTTATTACTCAATATTTAAATGTATAACTACAATGTAACGAGTTATGTTTAGGTATTGGTCAGGGTTAAAGGGATAGTTCACCCAAAAAGGAAATTTCTATCATTAATTACTCACCCTCATGAAGTTCCAAACCCGTAAGACCTTCGTTCATCTTCAAAATTAAGATATTTACAATGAAACAGCAATGCAACTGAAATGTTCCCAGATGGCTGAACCACTAATGTCACATAGACTATTTTAACAAATAGTCATTTGCATTGCTGTCTATGCAGATTCATAAAGCTCTCAGATTTCATCAAAAATATCCTACTTCACACTCTGAAGGTGAATGAAGGTCTTACAGGTTTGGAACGACATAAGGGCAAGTAATTAATGACAGAATTTTCATTTTTGGGTGAACTATCCCTTTAACTGTTACTCCCATTTTTTAAAACAGACATAAAAATGCACTATCCAGACTTAAATTTTAATAATTAATGAATGAAACCTTTAACATTTAACATTTAACATTTGTAATATGATTTTGATGTACGTTTTCCGTGGTAATGCAATGTCTGATTTTAAAATGCCTTTCAAAGGATGAATTTTGAGATTTTAAGTTTTGAACCGATATATAATTTCTTATGATTTCTAATGCGTGATAGGGAAAAAGACTTTTGTGTCAAAGGTCAGATTTTTTAAGTTGCACTCTTGACATATATTAATCTATTACTTTTCCTACATAATTTCTATCACAAAAATATGGTAAAATATCTATTTAGGAGTCTTAGACCTTTCCAACGATGTATAGTTTGTCATGATTAGATTAGGATTTATTTGTAATATGGTGAAGTAAACTTAGGTGTCCCACCTGGGGGACGGTGACAGTTAAAGGGTTAATCTAGAATAAACTCACACAGAATAAGGCATTACTTGCTTTATACGTACTAATAAACATCTAGTAAGCTAGTAATATGCATGCTAATAAGTAACTAGGTTAATGAAAAGTGTTCCCTAATCTAAAGTGTTACGATTGTTCTTGCCATTGTATGAATTCATACAAAATTTCTACTTTAGAAAATAGTTCATGCTAACAAAAGTTGAACTGAAAAATTTGCATGACTTTCACATTGGTTTAGTATTAGGTTTGTGATAGGTTTGTTTTTTAACGACAGCAGAACTCAAGCTGCGAAAACAAAACATGATGTTCATCAGTCCCATAGACTCTCCATGTTAAAATGCCCAACTTAACAGCAGAAAAAAATGTTTACAGCCTGGTACACAAAGTGATTTTGATCTATATAGCTAATTTTGTCCTTCATGTCAGCTGTGAGGGGGTGATTTTTTTTTTATAACTCATCCGTTTAAATTATATTAAGCCTTAAAATTCTGCATAATTTAGGGCGTGGCCACTTGAGTGACAGGTGGACTGCCGCTGCTGGTGAGAGTGACGTGCAGTGACGCGATTCCAAGATGGCGACAGCCGACTCCCACCCACTAAGTCCTTCAAAAATGCTCTTCAGAAACCTACGGGTGACGTCACGGACGCTACGTCCATATTTTTTATAGTCTATGGCTAAAACGCACGTATTTCTGCATTTTTATTATGCTGCTTGAGGTACTTACTGAGGCTGTTCAGAATTCAAATATCCGGGGAGTGTCGCTAAAGTTTAAAGCTCTAATCTTGTTGGAAAAATCCCTTACACCAAACCCAACCCTAAATCTAACCGGTGTCAACAAATGCAAAAGTGATATAAAAATGCATTTGAACTTCAAAAATACAGTTTCAGTGCAGCTTCAAATGGCGTTCAAACAATCTCAACCAAAGAAGAAGGGTCTTATCTAGTGAAAGAATTGGTTATTTTCCAAAAAAAATTACAGTTTATATACCTTTTAACCTCAAACGCTTCTCTTGTCTATTTTCTGCAACACACATGTGAACTCTGTGTAATGCAGATCAAAACAGGTCGAATAAACTCCCATCTCATTTTGTCCTCCAACTTCAGAATCATGCTACATCGCTGTTTTACCTTCTTTTGTAAAGGGCATTTGATCTTCTTTGCACGTTCACTTTGTAAACACTGGGTCAGTACTTCTGCAGCGATGTTGGACAATTTTGAAGTTGGAGGAAAAAATGAGATGGGAGTTTTCTACATACCTTAACTGTATTGACCCGGATTACACAGAGTTCGCATACGCTTCGCAGAGAATAGACAAGACGAGCGTTTAAGGTTAAAAAGTATAGAAATTTTAAATCTTTTTAGAAAATAACCGATCGTCTCGCTAGATAAGACCTTTCTTCCTCGGCCGAGATCGATTTAGATCCCTTTGAAGCTGCATTTAAACTGCATTTTGGAAGTGCAAACTCTCGGGCACCATAGAAGTCCATTATATGGAGAAAAATTCTGGAATGTTTTCCTCAGAAAAACATAATTTCTTTACGACTGAAGAAAGAAAGACATGAACATCTTGACAAGAGGTGAGTAAATATTCAGCAAATTTGTGTTCTAGAAGTGAACTTCTCCTTTAATCAAAACTCCTCTAAACTCTGTAGCAGGAAATCATACTTTGTGTGAAAAGGAATAAAAGTTGTTGGAGTTTTACTGCCTCTACTGTTCAACTGCAGTGATTCATACATATACTAGGCACGTTTTTTTACTTTGGCAAACATGTATATAGAGGCACATATTTCCAATAAGCCTATAGGTAGCACACTAACTAACATTAACTAATGGAACCTTATTGTAAAGAGGTACTACTGAGTGACATGATCAATGTCACTAATTTACTTTGTGACCTATTTCTTCATTTTCATGTCATTTTATTTAATAACATTATACGTCAGTGTTTCTGTTTAATAAACAAGTTTTAATCAGACTTTAAATCTCAGACTGTCTTTTGTAGTCTTCTGGTTCCAGTGTTAGGTTATAAGAGTGAAGGAGAAGCAGATCAGAAAGAAAGAAATAGAGTCACAGAAAATGGAATGGGGGGGCTGCGAATCCAACGAGAATAGAAAGAAGAGAGCGCAATGATATTTTCTCATCTTGATGGTTTCACTCCACCTGAACAAACATTCACAGCTGGAGGCTCGAGAGAGAAAAGAGAGAGCGAGCGACTCAGGGTGAGAAAGGGTAAATGAGAGCGAAAGAGTGCACGACATGTAGACAGAGGCGGTCTATAGAGGTTAAATACCGCTTAGTTTGTGAGGTCACATATACTTGATCTGATGAGAACATGTAACAGTCGCGGGAAGAAAAGTGCATTTCTATCTTGAATTAAAGGCATTGTTGGGAATACCGCTGATCATTAAATGAAATTCCAACTGCATTCAGCGTGCTGAAAAGAAAAGAAAAAGTCATTTCTGTTTGAAGATACTCGTCCCTGGAGCTGTTATAGAATGTTTCTGCTTGATACACAAGAGAGGAATCTATTTGAATGTGAAGAGAGATGGTCTTCACAAGCACATGCACCTGCCACTTATTAAAATAAAGAGAAAAAAACAAAACATCACTCTGTCAGTCATTCTAAAAACTGATCAAAAATCACAGAAACTCTGCACCCTGGATGTCCAGTCGTCGGACGTGGCAGCGTAACCCCTTTTCTCTCGGACAACCTTCTCAATCGTTCTCTCGCTTTCTCTCTCCCTGACTCTCTTTAAATCCTTGGAGCAGTTCAAGAGACAAATTGCTTCTTGTGCCCGTATCAATGCATTTCATTTAAACCTCCTCAGCAGGGGGGTCCGGCCGAAAGATGTCATTCCGCGAGAGAGGAAAAGATAAAAAATATGCGGGGGAGAAAGAGGAGAGCATTGGAGGCAAATGGGCCGTGAACTGAACCATCATGTAGCCGCTAAGAACCTGCTTGCAGGCTTTATTCAATCGCTTCTCATTGTGGAGCGGCGGGCAGCTGAATGCTCTCTTTCAGAGAGGTCTGCAGCATGAACTTAAAGCAAGTAAATTTCTATCTTTCTGCGCATTAGCTGCCTCATTGCCCTTCAATTGAGTCCCTAAGAGCCCAGAGAAAAGAAACTGGTGGTGGTGGAAAGAGGGAGAGAATAGAGTGAAAAGTTAGCCACATAGGCAGAGAGGATGGGAAAAAGAGAAAAGTGGGAATAGAAAAGAACCGGAATAAACCGAGCAACCATTTCCATCTTCAAACTTGTGCACGACGACTCTCGTACTACGTCGATACTAATGACAGTTATCATAAAGTCCTCGCTTTTTCATCTATGCCTTGATTTAACCCGTGACCTCCAGAGAAATCTGAGGACGCGGCCGATGACCGTCCCTCGGGCTCTTGCCGTGGTGTCAATCAGACCACAGAAGACAATGGAAATCACCGGCAGATCGCTCGCACTTCCTGTAGCACTGTGAGGCATAATCTACCCCTCCTTCTCTTTCCTCTCCTCCACCACAACATCAACAGGTTGCTCTTGCCATGATCAAAGAGGCTCTTGTGTTTATCCAACATTGACAATAAGAGCAAATGTTAGATTTCGTGTCAGGGATAAAGGGCTGTAGGAAGTGTGTCGAGAGCTGGGAGGGGCTGATGTTGACAGATCCCTCGAGACTGAAGAGCACCTGATCACCTGAGAGCTGAGTGAGGGTCGATGCAACAGGTGGATCTATGTGGTTAGTAAAGTTGTATATTTTAGACGAAGGCTAACGTTAGTAGGTCTAAATTAAGCATGAAGGGGTTGCAACCCATGTAGCTCTTACTTTTAAAAGGAATGGATTATAATAGTGTCACTCCCTAAAAAAGTAACTAATTATGTCCATATATCGATATGGACTAGTGTCTGTGAATATTAAATTGCAAAAAGATGGTTTAAATATGAATCCTCCATGTTCTTGCCTCTGTATGAATAAATGGCAGAGACGCGGTTTTGTTTAGTACACAAATACTGAAGCACACGTGATGTTCGCGGTGGTTTTCGGCATCTGCGTCTTACTATATGAATACATAAACGCATGAACCTAATCTCCAGAGCTGCTGTGAGAGTCACTTCATGTGAATTTTACTTTACATTTGAGAAAATTAGCATCATATCATAGCGTATACACACAGAAACTAACCGGCAACCTGTCAAAATAAAAGTACGGTTTAACATGTAACAGAAATGTATTAGTCTTGTATTACTTTTGTACAGTGTAATGTAGGTGTTTATATATTTCTATTTCTGGCAAATTTAAATAAAAATTTAAAAGTAAATGCTAAAAAAAACTAAATATTACAACAAGATTAACCACCTAATTGTAGAAAAACAATTACAACTACAATTATTATTAAAAAAAAAAAAAGAGAATATTCACACAATTTTTCTTCCATGTATTAATTTTAACAGAAAAACCTTTGTTTGTTTGGGAACAAATAAAAGGGTTTAATTTTCCTAACAAATTTTGCCTTCATCTTATTATCAGAAAAATTAAAACACAGGAATTTCTGAAAAAAAAGAAAAGAAAACAATTGTAGGGCCCTATTGTTCAAAATGTTGAAACTGAGATTTGTGGACTTATTTTTTCACTGAAATAAATGTTTTTGTTATTACACAGAGAGCAAAGTATCGAAAAAAAAAAACTACCGTATCTCAGGCTGAAGGAAACAAAGTCAGACCTGTACAGTAGAATGCAGAAGAACAAATGTTAGTTTTTAGGATTTTAGGATGGTGTTATTACAGTGTAATTACATGGAAGTACTGAGGAATGTTAATTAACGTACTTAGTATAGGGTCAAGATTAGTTATTGTATTTTTGCATCATTTACTTAAATTATTATCCACCTTTTTCTTCCTGTAAGAGTGGAAGTGGCCATTAGTAAATTTTAAGGGTCTGGCTTCCGGTCTCAACCATATCCAGCTACTTTTAGCTGTACAAAACAGCTAATTTTGCTGCTTGATATTGCAAATTGTTGTCTTACCATATTATTTTAATGTATTATCTTAATTATGAGCACACTGGTTTGTAGTGCAAACAGTTTTACTGTTTACTGCACGTTGTTGTTCTTCTCGTTATTCCCCTATAGCGGATAATAAACAGGAAGTCTCACCCATAGGTGGACAGTAAGTACATGTAACATGGAAAAATGTTTACTTAAAATTAAGTATTAAAAATATTAAGGAATGGAATTCAATTCAATTCATTCAATTTTCATTAAAGATGAAGTCATTTCTGTGCCACTAGCATCACCAATTACAACAATATTGAATGTTACAAACAGGTTTCCTCAAAGACTCCTGCAGTCCATCTCTGGTTAGTCAAACAGATCCTTTTCCAGACACACTCCATTGGTTGAGTTAAACTAAAGGGTTAGTACACCCAAAAATGAAAATTTGTGTTTTACACACCCTCAAGGTATCCTAGGTGTATAAGACTTTCTTCTTTCAGTCGAATCCAATTGGAGTTATATTAAAAATAGTCCTGGCTCTTCCAAGCTTTATAATGGTATTAGTCAGGTTTTTCTGTTCAACAGTCCAAAAGTAGTCCAATAAAGTGCATCCATTCATAATAAAAAAAAAAGTGACTCACATGACCTCCTGTAGCGAATCGATGCGTTTTTGTAAGAAAAATGTCCATATTTAAAACATAATAATCACTTTTCTCTAGTTTGTGGTAACCATTGTACAAGGAAGTCCTTCTGGGTGGATTACATAGGACGTATGCATTGCGCATGCGCTGCTGAGAAGTGACGAACACGGAAGCGGAGAGGAGAGAGCAAAACAAAACACCGGTCATGAATTAAAAGTACAAAAGGAGGAATGTAAAGAAAAACGTCAGAAAATTTTGATATAAGTCAAGAGGAGACTGGTTTTCCTTTGCTAAAGTAAGGAAACTTTGCTTCCTTTGCTTCTGTAAACAAACATTGGTTTTCACAAGATCAATGGCACACGCGCAACGGATACATCCTACGTCATCCGACCGGAACAGCTTGCACGTATGACAGTTAGCGCATGCTAGAGAAAAGTGATTATTTTAAGTTTTAAATATGGATATTTTTCTTAGAAACATATTCACCCTTTATTCACCCCCCAGAGCTGTGTGGATGCACTTTAGGGGACGACTTTTGGACTGTTAAACAGAAACACCTGCCTACTGCCATAATAGAGCTTGGAAGAGCTAGGACAGTTTTTAATACAACTCCGACTGGATTCAACTGAAAGAAGAAAGTCATATACACCTAGGATGCCTTGAGGGTGAGTAAATCATGGGCTAATTTTCATTTTTGGGTGAACTTACACTTTAATGCATCTCTTGGACTTATTAGGCCCCCCTTTCAACCCTTTTTCACTCATTGCAAAACATAATATTCAATATTGCCCTCTGGCATTTCCAGTATTTTTGTTGTAATTATGACAAAGATGTTTGTTTTTAATGAATTAAATTGAATTAAATAACATAATTCATGTAATACATATTAAACAAATTAACCACACTTGATTTTTTTGATCCCAGAAATTATGTTCTGTGTTCCAAAACAACATGGGGGAAAATGATTTCAGTTCACATCTTATGTGTTTATTTTTATCATTATAATTTAGGGTTAGATTATTTTAATATATTAATAATCATTTGTTTTGATACTTCAATTTGAAGGGGCATTCTGTAGCCACTTTGTAAGTTTGCTAAGGCTCCCTGGTTGAGAAACACCAGAGTTGAGAAACGCACTACGTCTCTATAATTAGCGCATGCAACTAATTTAATGTTGCTGTTTTTTTTTAAATATTATATGCTATCACAAAAAAACTGAGCATCCTGCAGATAGTACAAGGAGAATCCTCCCCAAGATTGTCTCTGATGCCCCTCATGGGAGTTGTGTACCCGGACGGGTTTAGAATAGGGATAGGGGATAATTAAATATGTAAATAATATGCAAATAATACATAAATAAATGCCATAAAAGGAATACTTCATGCAAAAATGTAAATTCTGTCATCATTTACTCATCCTCAAGTTGTTCTTAACCTGTATGAGTATCTTTTTACTACTGATATATACATATTTTTTTTAAGTGCATAACCAAACAGTTGATTGACCTCATTGAAGTCCATAGTATTTTTATTATGGAAGTCAGTGGGGTCCATCAACTGTCTGTTTACCCATATTCTTCAAAATATTTTCTGTTATGTTCTACAGAAGAAAGAAACTCACAGAGGTTTGGAAAAACTTGAGGGTGAGTAAATTATGACTGGATTTCATAATTCATTTTAAATTCATTTTCAGGTGAACTATCCCTTTAAGTTTAGCATATATGCAACATACAAATAGTTACAAATTTGCTAACTACTGTTGCCAAAGTATAAGATAAGTCATGAAATTTTTGGTTCATTTTCGGAGAAGGAAAATAATTTTTTGCATTATGTCTTGAATTTAAGAGTTCACCATCAAAATGTTGACCTCAAAGCTCACTAGCATGGACTAAAAGTCATAAATCTCCTCTAGTAGCCATCCTTCCACTACAGTCCTTAACTTATCAACCTATCTGGTGCTAAGGTAATAGTTGGTCTCTACTAGGTATAGCACCGTTAAGAGATGATTTGTAGATGTAATGCTGAATTGACCAATCAGCATCTGGGACAGGAGCCTTCTGTGTCTTGGAGAGAGGAGGTAACGTCTATGAGAGAACAGAAGAAACATTCTGACATCAGACCAGATCGTAATCACAAATCAACTACTGATCAAATTATCTGACGATCTGTCAACAGTATTACCGATTTCACAGTGCCAGCACTGAGAACAGACAACTGTTTAACTAGACAATCCTTGGATGATTGACAGTGCTAACAAGTGTGAGAAAGAAGCCACATTTCCACACACGTCACATCAAAGAGCAGAACAAGCATGACACCATTGAATCTGACTTGCTGAACTTGAGTCACCCTCACCGATGACCCCTTTTATGGCTTATGAGGAGCGTCGCTCATGAATGCCTCCGATTTTGCAGCGCATGGTTAATGGTGACATTTGGCTGTCGGGGCGCTCCGAGTAAAAGCGTCCCGCACACACAGTGGCCTGCGGCTGGGGCACTAACAATGGCCCGGCCCACAGTGGACACACACACTTCCAGCTGTGGCTGACCATCCTGGCCTCTTCTCCGGCTCCCATGAAATTGGAAATTATCAGGGCCGTTTCTGGTGACAAATCATTGTCTGTGTGTTCCTGCCACTTTCCGAGGAAGAGAACAGACCCAAGGAGGGAAGAAACTCTTTTTGATGAGACTTGAAGGCTGACCTCGTCACCCTTATCCTTCAAAAATGCTGACCCCACAGAGATAGACTCAAAGTGTGGCCTGAGGTTGACTCTCTTAAAGTGCTACATTGATCTTTAAACGTTCCCACATTTCCTGCAGAGGCATCGAGACCTCCAATATGCCAACGGGAAAGCTGTATACTTCAATCCCCCCCCTCTGTACCTTTAACTAAAGGCTTGTGAATGGGGTTTGTATGGCAAACCTGAGGTATCTTCACTGACCTGCAGCTGAACTTTGCCGTACCCACAGCATCTTTTCAAACCCGTGCTACTGTGGCCAAAAAAGGAGGCAGTATTTGTTTATAAATAACGTTTCCTTTACAGAGCAATCGCTGCTTGGCTAAAGGCTGAGGAAGTGAGTCGGGCTCAAGGAGGAGGAAAACAAAAAGATAAAGGGAAACTGCCAGTTGTGTTGCCAGAGGGCCTGGTCTCAATATCAAACCTGATTCAGGGCCAGATACAATAAGCCTGTGAAAAGGAAATCAATCTTGTGCTAAATTAAAGACTTATCAAGGAAAACGAATTGTGCAAACTGTAATAGCACTCTGGCAAAGTGGTACTGAATAATCATTACAGGGGAAATAAGCTAAATTGTTCAAAAGGATGAACATCCCAGTAACTATAAGTTTTACATATCTAAGCCAAACCAGACAAATGTGTTTGCTTTATAGCAGTTGTTCTGTATGTTGGTTTCTAAGCCCTCTTTTCCATTAGAAAAACTAACGTTTTAGTTTGGATTCCTGTAAACGAAAGTTCCAGTATGATAATATAACACAATAAAAGTGCACTGACATACATTAAAAACAGGAGTCCATAGAATAACTAGTCATCTGTATAATGAATGTGTATTTCAGATAAGGTGAGCTGTGTTCTCAGACTAAATTATTTCGTAAATGTCACAGAAGGAAAAGTTGCCACGCATCTTAAATGCTAAACAATGTAATACTCATTTGATGAGGAAAAACATTTGTTTGACATTTTTTCGCAATTGTTTACTCTTTAGATTTAGCTGAAACGCATATTTTGGTTATTAATATGCTGTAGCTTACCATTATTACCGTGTTACTGTTTTTTTAGTGACAAACCAAAAATATCCCTTTTTTTCCATGTTATGGCTCAGTAGTTGTTTGCTAGTCAAATCATTAAGCTAGAAACTAACATTAAAAATGGCTGACTAGTACGTTAATAGAAACTGACATTAACAATAAGTCTAAAATAAGACGTATTCACTGTGAAAGCTAGTGCAGATACATGCTAGTTCGATACAATGAGAAAACAAACTAATCATTTTGAAAAAACATCATGGCATTTTGTGGCAGCTACTTTCAGTGTAGCAAATGTTAGCAACCAAATGTTGTTTAACTTTGTAGAAATTACCTAAAAATACAAAGCAATACCATATCAGATATTTCTGGTTTAATAAAAATTTTTCTTTCAGCATGAAAATCGATTAACGTATTTTTGCACGTTGCGTTTTATACAATGTGTAATTAACAGAAACAGTAAAGGAAAAAACAACAACAATTACCTTAAACGATAAGCAATAGCTTATTTGAAGACATCAATGTGTAGGTAACTGAATCTAATGATGAGACTGAAAATATCATATTTAAGAAAATGCCTTGACGCAACTGGTCGCCATGTAGTCTCAACAACCATTAGAAACGCCTTTAGCGCCCTCTACTGCTCAACCTTACGAATGTATGACCTTGCTTAATGAAGTTTTCAAAAAAAAAAAAAAAGAAAAAGAAAAAAAGAAAGAAAGGAATATACATATACACACACTACCAGTCAAAAAATTTTGAACAGTAAAATTTGTAATGTTTTAAAAATTATATTCTGCTCACCAAGCCTGCATTAATTTGATCCAAAACACAGAAGTAGTAATATTGTGAAATACTTCACTATTTAAAATAAATGCTTTCTATTTGAATATATATCAAAATGTAAATTATTCCTGTGATCAAAGCTAGATTTCAGCATCATTACTCCAGTCTTACTCCAGTGTCACATGATCCTTCAGAAATCATTCTAATATTCTGATTTGCTGTTCAAGAAACATTTATTATTATTATTATTATTATTATTATTATTATTATAAACACTTAAAACAGTGGAATACATTTTTTTTCAGGGTTCTTTGATGAATAGAAAGATCCAAAGATTAGCATTTATCTGAAATAAAACCTCTCGTAACATTATACACTGTATATCATTCAAAACCTTGGAGTCAGTATATATATATATATATATACACACACATATATATATACATACACACATATATATATATATATATATATATATATATATATACACACACACATATACATTATATATATATATATACACACTTATTTATCAAGGATGCTTTAAATTGATCAAAAGTGACGATAAAGACATTTATGTTACAAAAGATTCGTCAAATGATTTATCAAAGAAACCTGAAACGATTATACTGCAATGTTTTCAAAATAATAATAATAATAATAATACATTTTAAAATAGCAAATCAGAATATTAAAATGATTTTTGAAGCATCATGTAACTGGAGTAACGATAAAAAAAACACAGCTTTTAATACAGGAATAAATTACATTTTAAAATATATGCAAATAGAAAATAAATTATTTCCCAATTTTACTGTTTTTGCTGTACTTTAGATCAAATAAATATGAGCTTGGTGTGTAGAACAGACCTGTTTGAAAAACATAAAAAATCCTTTTGACTGGTAGTGTGTGTGTAGATATTTATTTGATATATGAAAAACATTTCTTTAAAAATTTCTTAAACTGAAAAGGTTGTAAAGACTGTAGTGATTTCACCTCTCTCTTAATATACAACCAAAAACATTATTGTGTGAACAGGAATAAAACCACCTTTATGCACTGCAACGATCCCAGACCGTATTTGATCTGCGACTGGGACAGAATGGAAGTCCTGTGGTGATCCTGTAAGGTTTTCCTGGTGATCTGCTAGTCTCATAAACTTTAATTAAAACACTGTCTATATCAGGGGTCACCAAACTTGTTCCTGGAGGGCCGGTGTCCTGCAGAGTTTACCTCCAACTTTCCTCAACACACCTGCCTGGAAGTTTCAAGTATA
>JAHKKF010531423.1:20628-32683 GCA_019740295.1 Labeo calbasu | reverse complement strand
GTTTTTGCAAGCCTTGTCAAAGCCATATCTGGGGTAGAGGATGCTACAGCAGCAATACTCATGACACTCATGACAATCTAATGTCTCGAGTGCCTTTGGGTCTCTCTCCCTGTTTGTGCCATTGATTAGTGTGTCGATCAGTTTTGGCTTGTTCCTCTACACTTATAAACTGTTGAGATTCACTAGATTCACGGGACTCACTACCATATACATCTCTGCTTTGCATACCTACAACAATAAACAGTCGGTAGAAGCAACATGACTACATAACTGAGAGACATGACATGAGTGAGAGAACCAGAGTTCAGCCGTACATATGGGAAGCCAAACACACTAAAAGCGGGACAAAACAGCCAATGTTACAAACTCATGCTGCGCTGACCTGTCTTTGGCACGGTCCAATGGACCGAGGCGCACAAACAACTCGACAGCGCAGGGAGGGCATGTTTCCTAGTGGCACTGAACTAACAGTGCAGTGTGAACTAAAATACTAACACTTTGCAGTGTGATTTAAATCCTTGTTTAATATTGGCCAAACTGTGTTTAAATCTACTTAATTTTAATATTTTGCCACATGCAAACTCAGAGGGAGGGTTTAAACTTTTTAAACTGAACAATATAACACAAGCACTATCAAAGGTTTTACCACAAACTCAATTTTATACTAATATTGCGAGGCCGCTTTTCACCTCAGGGAGTATTTTTGTCATGTTTAATATCAAGAGATCTTGTGCGCTCCAGAAAGCCAGCTGAAAAAATTAACACTAATTTCACATATACTGCCTTTTAAAAATTTTCAAGTACCTTTTCAAAAATATCTGTTTTCAAGGTTTTTCCAGGACTTAAGTTTCAAAAGGTCAAATTCAAATTCTTGAAGCACTTTAAGCACCTTGTACAAACCCTGTAAAAGTGTGTAACTAGCAATGGCAAAAAATGGCAGTTCAAAACACTCCTACCAACTAACCTCCATTTGTCATTGGTCAGTAATGGTGGTCTGTCCCTAATTACCCCATTATATGACCCAAAAGTTGTTCAGCATTATTCCCTTATAACTGATTCTACACATTTGCCTAAGTACTATTTACTGAGTACTATATTGTCAACTAGAGGGTGTACCTGTGCAGCCGCCTCCTCATAGCCTGTGGTCCCATTTATCTGCCCAGCCAGGAAGAGACCTTGAGTAATCTTTACTTCCAGCCAGGGAAAGAGTTGTGTTGGACAGACAAAGTCATATTGCACCCCATAACCTGAAGCAAAACATTAAGACATCTTATAAGTTTTCTGTACACCCCATAGTGTTGGAGACCAACATTATGTATTACCCATTTAATATTAACACACCCCTAACTACCCCATCATTTACCATTCTTTGCCAGAATAAGCTACAAAGTGGTCCAGTCATTGACACTGCACCCACCTGCACTATACTGTTCAGTCTTGAACGGACCTTAAATAGGGTGACCATACATCCTCTTTTCTCCGGATATGTCCTTTTTGGATCTAAAAAATGTGTCCGGCCAGGATTTCTAAATCACCCAAAATGTCCAGGATTCGGCCTTTGCTTTCTACAGTCACCATTCATTGTGTGGGTTTTTGTATTAAAGCCCTACGCAGGACTGTTTTCTTGATCCTGCTCCCACTGAATTTCGGCCCATTACTGCCTGCTCACACAATCATTCTATTGAATAGAATTTTCACGCATTAGGGAGCTGCTATTGTATGCAGAGTGTTTAAATTTATTTTGAATGAGCGGCTATTCACTTTCACTCTCAATTTCGCGATCACACGCACTCTGTATTAAGGGAGCACATCAAGATCAAATATAAGCGCATTATCTGCTGAGCAGCAAATCCTCCAGCATGATTGTTAAAATAATAGGTGTTGTTTGACCACCAAATGAGTTTGGCAGTGTATGTATGCACCTAAGGCATGTTCTGGGACAAGCGTGCATTACTGATCCTCCACCCTAGGACTTGATTTCTACCTGAGGGGGATCCCACCTGCCCTTAGAACGCAATGTCTCGTCTGTCCCTGTGAAGGTCTATGCACACCACTTCTTTATAGCACATCTCAACGCTTTTATTGATGTTGATGCTTAGATGACATGATGTTAATATTTAATAATGATATTACTTTTTTGAAACAATGTGTATAGCGAAAAGGCTATGCAAATACTGTAAATTAAACTAAAAATGTACCTGGAGTATGAATTTTTGCCTGCTGCAGCCCGGGGATCTCTCTGATGAGGCAGAGCTGCTTCTCAGGGGACATTGTCATAGACAAACCCTGAGGGTACATGAGGTCAGAGGTCAGACCCTCTGGTTCCAGCCACACCTGATGTTGTCGCCCTGGAAACCGCAGCACCTTTGACTCAATGGATGGGCAGTACCTGTAAGAAATGTGGTCAGACATTTGATGCAAGCATTTTTCTTTGCATTATAAGCTTTCTGCATGCTAGGTCTTTTTTTCAAATTCTTTCAAAAAGTGGTGCCCCACCCGCAAAATTATGCCTATGAACTGCAAACTGCCCACTAATGTTGCCTGGTTTCTCCCAAGGTTTTATTTCTCCGTTGTCCAAATATCACACACTTGCACACTAAAGGACTGAAGATATTATGTACTATGTACCATGCGTTATGAATAAGTATTATGCCTTTACTACTTTCAATTAACTTCTCAGTGCTTAGGATTGGGCTATACAAACAAACAACATTCTTAATCCATGTAATTTATGCAATACTTATCTGTGTCAATATTACCACCAATTAATTATAGAACTAGTTTTTCAAACCTTATACGGATACATGCAGTACACTAATGTTAAGGAATATAAAGCAAATCTTATAATAAATTGTTATTACATAAAATGTCAATCAATGTAAACTACATCATCACCAGAAATAAAAGTTGGATATACTGTATAGTACATCCTACTTTACCTGCATATGTACATCATACTCATGTAACGTGAGTACACTGTATGTATACTCACAGTGTGATATGAGTATTCACAATTAACAATTCCCTATTTCTTGTGTTGTTCAAATTAGCTTATTACAAATAGGTAATCAGTATTTTAATTCACCATAAATGCTCCTCTAATGGCAAAAAAACGAAGAAAGTGCACCAAGCAACACTGGACGTGAACAGCTTTACTAGTCAGAAATTTTGATCATTCAACAAGACGTAAACCCACTGGGAGCCAGTGGAAATTGTACTGCACAGGAGGAAGTCTAAACACTACCTGGGTCCTTTAGTGTCTTGCTGTATGTGCGAGTTGAGGTGGCTGCTATCTTTCACCACTTTCTCTACCCCAGGAGTGGTGTACGTCAAATAACATGGAAGCTGCTCTTCGGGCTGCACAGAAAATTAGCAAAATGTCAGTTTACTAAAAAAAAAAAAAACGATGATGAAACCAAGTTCAGTACTGTATTTTTCAAGGCACAGCATATGACAGCTTTGTGTGTAGAACCGGGGATAAGGTATTTAGATGTAGCATAAGTATTAGAAGTAGTCTAAATATTTAATTATATGATTTTCAAGTGCCCTAAATGTATGTCTATATGCCTCCCCAAAACACTATTTCCTTGCAACTCTAGTGCTTCCAGATAGAAGCATCCAGGTCACGTACATCTAAAGGGTCCTGCCAACCGAACAATTGCCATTAAGTTAAGAGAAACTTTTGATTTGATACAAGAATCAATGAAGTTTATGTACAGTTTATTTTTGTTATACTACATGATTTAAATTGGCAGAAGGATTATCAGTGTATAACAAATATTTGGTTTGTGGCTCACACAAAGCTGTATAATTTCAAAAATATATATATATTTTTTTAAAGTACACTACTGTTAGTGTTGTTTTTTAGATGTGTTCACTATGTTTTATGGGAGAAAAAACTGTGCTAAAATTTTCCCATTGCATTCTACAGAAGGTAGTCTGTCAAACAGATTTGAGGGTGAGTAAATGGGGTGAATTATTCCCTTAATACTTAAAGTTAAGTGTGTAAGTAAATATGACCAATAATTCATACCTTACAATGTGTGCTTGTATTAATGAAGCTGAATGGAGTGGGACTTGTGTCAGGCAAACGAATATCAGTGAGGGAGAAGTCAATCGTATTCTTGATGATACGAGGAGGAGTACCAGTCCTCAGACGGCCAATCTTCAACCCCAAAACTTCTTTTAAGGTATTAGACAGACCAGCACAGGAAGGTGGATCACCCATGCGACCCCCTGGAGAAGTGTTTTGGCCCATGAAGAGGGCACCAGACAGAAAGGTGCCTGTGGTCAGAACCACAGAGCGGGAATGGATTTCACCTCCATGAGCTGTGACAAACAACATTTGGTTAAATAATGAATCCGTCACTCTGTTCTTAGGTAGAATTGAATATGCTGAGTATATGACATTCCTCACCCAAGCGTATTCCATAAACTTTATGTTTTCCTGGTTTCTCTGGATCAGCAAGAGTTGTTAGAAGGTCCTGGACAGATCCCTCTAGGATGGTCACTCTCGGTGTAGACAAAAGCTCTGACTGAAAGACAGGAAGTCAAGATGGTGTTACTATGTAAACCATAGACATATATAGGTAGATGCCTCATTAAATTAACTAAATTAAATATGTATCCCAATATTTGTGCTGATAAAAAATAAATATTAAATTAACAGTTTATTTAAATGACATTATTTTAATCATTATATTAAAAAAAATGGTGGAAAACACAGTGTTGTGAAGGCTAGCAAACAAACCAGGTCAGAGATTGCAGATTCTATCCAACCTAAAATGCTCTGGCATCCATATAAAAATATATAATAAGCGATATATGGCTAGCACCACCCAATCTGACTCATTTGGACAATCCGAATCATCTACGCAATTTAGTTTGCAAGGCTCCACCCTTATAATAATGCTTTATTTATGTAGCACCTTTCAAACACCCAAGGACGCTATACATAAAGTTGATAGATAACATGAACAAAAATACAAATATAAAACCATATGATCAAACTAATAAAGCAGACAGAGATCAACTTATGTACCAGAAAAGTAATGCAAACAAGCATGGAATTGAAAAGTGAGGCAGACAGTCAAATAACAAAGCATATTGTAAATAAGTGCGTTCTGAGATCAGTTTTAAAGGTCTAGAGTGAAGAGACAGCATGAAGGTTTTGAGGATGTTTGTTCCAGAGCTTCGGAGCTGAAATGCTGAAAGCCCTGCCACCCACACTAGATAGTCTGAACTTGGGTACTGTAAACAAATTCCCAAAACTTGATCTTAGAGTACACATAGGGACATAAGGGTGAATTAATTAAGAAAGGTCCAAAGGTGCAGAACCATGACAAGCTTTGAAAACTAGGATGAGTATCTTAAACTGAATACGACAGATAACGGGAAGCCAGTGTAATTGCTGTAAGACAGGAGTGATATAGGCTGATTTTTTGGCAATTACAAGGGCACAAGCAGCTGCATTTTGAACTAGCTTTAGGCAAATAAGGGCTTTGTTGGGTAGGCCATATAACAAAGAGTTACAATAGTCCAGGCGCGAAGTTATAAAAGTATGAATAACATTCATTTCAGCATCTTTGAAATTCAGTGATCGTTGTAAATGGACTATATTGCGAAGGTGGTAAAAACAGGACTTGACAAGCTGGTTGATATGGGGTTCAAAGCACAGTGTAGAATCAAATAGTACACCAAGATTATGTACAGTGGGGGAAGGATGTACTATAATGTCGTCAATATTAGTAGAAAAGTCATGATGAGAGGAGCCAAAGGATTTTGGGCCAACTAAAGCTGGCCGCACACTAGACGATTTTCAAATCTTAACCGACTTTAAAACCATGGGAGACCACAGACATGAAGACAGTTTCAGCTGATTTTTAGCCTTATAATCCTCTGAATGCATAAACTAGATGATTTGACCAGACTGCGAGACCACACACTTGCTGATTGTAGGAACGATTTCACAGTGACACGAGAGCTCACGGAGACTTGTGAGATCAAACGTGACTAGAGAAGAAAAACAAATGGAAAACAATCGACGTTGTCAGCTGGTGCACGTTTTGTTTAACAGTGAAAAACAAGTATAAAAAAGAAAATGCGAGATGTATTTTGCTTTCATGGCATTTTTGCGAGGAAAAGACAAGTTTCAGCTATGGAAGCAGGCAGTATCCGGTAAGTGACGCTTCTTCTCGATCAGGAGTGGTTAAATAATCATAATGACACCACACAACAGAGGATGTTTTGGACAAAAAATCGTTTGCGACAAGCCTCGAATCGGGCCACACCCCCGATCATTCAGGGGTGGAAATTGGGCTTAAAATCGGCCTTATAATCGTCTAGTGTGTGGACAACTTAACAGAATCTCTGTTTTTTTCAGTATTCAACTTTAAGAAATTCTGATCCATCCATACTTTAAGATCTTGTAGGCAAGATGTTAAATAAGAGGGAGGAAAAGCAGAGTTGGGTTGTGCTGTAAAATAAATTAGAGTATCATTGGCATAACTGTGGTAATTTAGACCATGGCATTTGATGATCTGACCCAGAGGATGCATGTAGATTAAAAACAGAGGTGGACCACGAACAGATCCTTGAGGCACTCCACAGGAAGAAGTGACATAACAAGACTTGTGTTCATCAATCCAATGAACTGTTGCCTGTCTGAAAGATATGAACTTAGCCACTGCAGAACAGTTCCTGTAATGCCGACCGCCGACAAACAAGACAGGAGTATAGAATGGCAGACAATATCAAAAGCTGCCCTCAGGTCCAAGAGGACTAGAAGACTGATGACACCTGTATCAGAGTCAAGGAGAAAGTTATTCACTACTCTTAGAAGTGCAAACCTTGTATTGTGGAGAGGACGAAATCCAGACTAAAAGGGTTCATGCTAATGTCCAGATGAGTCTGTAGTTGTGTGGCAACCACTTTTTCTGAAACCTCAGACAAAAAGGGAAGGTTGGAGATTGGTCTAAAATTACCCAGGACAGTTTCGTCAAGGCCAGGTTTTTTGAGTACTCGGGTGATCATGGCTACTTTCAGTCCAAACAGTACATAACCAGTCATAAGGGATTTGTTTATCATGTGAGTGATAGGTATAATAGGACAAGGCAAAAAATGTTTGAGCAGATGTGTTGGTATTGAATCTAACTGACAGGAAGAGGAGTTAGAGTTCATAATCAGCTGTTCAACCACATTATTACAATCTTTGCTCTAAGCTCTTAAACCTATTTATTTGCACATTTTTTTGGATGCCAACTTCGCTCCTGTGATTGTGATTCTCCTTATGACCGCTCAGGTTGTTATCACAGTAACACTATGTATAATAACTAACTACACATGCAAACAAGCATGTAGTACGGCTAACATGATTACTGCATTTCTGCAACTGTCCTATGAACATAATTTGCATATATAAACATCCTCTAGTCTAAAGCATCAAACACACATATTAATATATATGATACATGTCTTTGGAGAACACAGGTGAGCTGTTTCTCAGTTTACTCAGTCAACAGTAACTGTTGTACAGACTGGAAGAAAAAAACATTACAAGAGAAACTGCAATCATTTTTTGCCAAAAAAAACAAAAACAAAACAAAACTGCAATTTAATATTTACTCCAATAGTTTAGCCCTATGTGCTAGCATTTTTGAGTGCTGCAGCTTTTCTACTTTGCCCTGTGAAGTAACTGTTGTGTAGAATTCACTCCTTATATGCTACTGTTTCCCTGACGCTTCAGTTCATTTTACAATGAGACATTGTGCATCATTGTTCACGCTGCTGTTTATCAAGAGAAAGGGACTGAAAAAAAATTAAGAATTAGCAAATCAACATCACTTTTCAACATCACAATATCTTTGCTCATTTGACCACTTCTGGAAGAAGTGTAATATGGTTAGTTTCTGGAACCATGCAATTACATTTAGGAGATGCAATTCCATTCATCAACATACTTGCATTTGCAGTTCTTAACATTCATATCAATCCTTATAATGTGATTTTAACATTTGACTTTAAGTCTTAATGTACATACTGGCCTCTGGTTAGAATTGGAAATGTCAAGATATGAGGGGGAAAAAATGCTCCTGTATGTGTTCTTGTTTTTTATATTCAGCACGTAATGTGATAGTTCAGCCATCTGACCCTAGCAAAAGTGCTGTTTTTCTGAATATCAGCACAGGCATTTATAAAAACAATCACCTGGCTTTGCTCTTGAATCAGTAATTTTGAACAAATCATTTGAATAAATGATTCAGTGACTCAATTAATAAGTTAAAAAGTAGGCCTATTTTTTCATTTTTATTTCATATTTCTATATTCAGTTTTATATTTAAAACATTAATCACAGAGCATTATTTATGCAATTGTAATTGCAGTGTAAATGCATTACCACATCTAAAACCTGAGCGGGAGAGGATTGAAGCTGAATTGTGTTTCTTAGCTACACAATGTAAGAAAGAGGTAAAGAACCTGGGTGTCATTTTGGACTGTGATCTGAGTTTTAAGTCTCATATTAACATACCTCATAAGTTACAAAAACATCATCTGAGAAACATTGCCAAGATTCGTCCTTTTTTATCCTTTAATGATGCTAAGAAACTAATTCATACATTTATCTTCTCTTGACTAGATTACTGTATTCTGGTTTACCTAAGGGTTCTATAGTTAAGCTGCAATTGATACAAAATGCAGCAGCTAGAGTATTAATAAAACTGAAGAAACGAGAACATAGTACACCGGTTTTAATGGAATTACATTGGTTACCAGTGCACCAAAGGATTGACTTTAAGATTCTTATATTAGTTTATAAAGCATTGCAACTTGGCACTTTCTTACATCTCTGATTGTCTGTTAAGATATAATCCTAAACGAATGTTAACGATCTTCTAGCGCTGGACTTTTAGCATATTAGACAATAAATCTCAAGCGATCTGGAGTTACCTCTTTTAGTCACTATGCTCCAAAAATTTGGAATTGTTTATTTTATATATATAATGAAAATATATGAGAATTTGAGAAATTTAGAGCGCATCTCAATCAGCTCCCTAATTCAGTAGTAAGGGAACTGATCAGGGAGTCAGCCACAATATACTAATTCACAAAGCTCAGGAACTGGGGAGCTGTTTGGGACGCACCCCTAGGAACCAGCAAACAGCAAAACATGACAAAATCCAAATGATGAAAACCTAAACACAAAGATGAAATAAAAAGAGTATGTATTATTTTAATAATTTGCTAATTGTTTTTAATCATTTTTCATAAAACTCTGCATTTAGCCACTAAAGCCATCAGCTAGGCCTGTCACAATAACAACTTTTTGTTGTGCGACATATTGCCCCAGAAATAACTGCGATAAGCGATATTATAGTCATTTTAAGGCCATTTTATGCCACTGAATATATAATCATAATATAACAGCATAATAATGCATGAAGGCCTACACACTTTTAACTTGCAAGGTCTTTTAACTCTACGAACATTTATTTCTTAAGAATATTTAGATCACTGAAATTAAGTATCAAAATATTGATGTCCGTATGCACACTGGCACAGATCCCTAAACAAGGCCATATCTGCAGATGAAACTTTTTTTTGTAGAAGCATATTTTACATTTGAACTAGCACCTCAAGACTGCCTCAAGAGACTATACTAAGTACGAAAAGCTGCAAAAGACACAGGCGCAAAAAACATGGTGATATTAATTTTTATGTAAATATAATGGGCAATATATTTCATCACCAAAAATTATTGAGGTCATGTACATATATTGCGCGATAAGTCGATATATTGATTATAACGACAGGCCTACCATCAACCGTATTGGAAAAGTCAAAGCAGGTCAGCAAAAGTTGACTGCATCTACAATCATATTTATATACATACGTATATTTGCAATAGTGATTAGCAGCTAGATGTCATAAGATTTATTTAGCATATAAATGCATATAAATAAAATTGAATACTGGTTAAAGTTATTTTTCCATCATTGCTAAAAAACAGAAATTTTTGGTTAACGCAAATGAAATCTGTTTATCATACAAAGCGATCATGTCTCTTCAGAAGACATGGATTAAACATCTTAATTCATATGGATTACTTTCACAATGTCTTAATGAACTTTGAATATTGAAAGTTTTTGATGTGTAGACTTTCAATAGACGGACAAAAATTCTAAGTGAATATTAAACATATCTTCATTTGCGTTCCAAAGATCAGAACAGAAATCTTATAAGTTTGGACCGACATGATGACAGAATTTTCATTTTTGTACTGCAAAGCACAAACATCACAAACATCAGCCTAAACCTAACAATGCTGTGAAGTGACCATTGTATAAGCAGGACTGTATAATTAATGACTAGGTGTGCATTATATTTGTCTCCATATTGTGCATAAAAATAATTTAGTGCACACCTACAGTAGCAATGAATAATGCATGGATAATTATAAATTCCACTAATAATTCTTTACTTTTATAATACAGAGAGAATGGAACCTGTACAAAGTCTTTATAACGTTGCCGGTCCAGCTGGGCTCTGGGGCCCCACACTGCAGGACCCTTACTGCGGTTGAGAATGGAGAAATGAATTCCGGCCCAGTCTCCTGCCCGTCCCATCACACCATCCAGAGCATCAATCTCCTTCACCAGATGACCTTTGCCGACACCCCCCAGCGATGGGTTACATGAGAGTACCCCTACATGACAATTACAGAGACCTGTGTTTAAAGGTTGATCTGATTACCATCTAAATAAGGTTCTATAATAACCCTCAACTCACCGATAGTTTGAAATTTCTGTGTGATGAGAAGTGTCTTTGCTCCAACTCTGCTGGCAGCGGCCACTGCTTCGGTCCCGGCATGACCGCCACCCACCACAATGACATCATAATGTTGAGTGCGAACATCAGAGGCAATGGAGCAGGTGAAGCGAGTCTTTGGAAAGCGCAATCTTCTTATTAACATGTGCGATGACTCTCAAAGTGATACACTGCTGCAGATGGTAAAAAAAAATTCAGTCTGTGATCTAAAAGGAGGTAACATGCTGTTTAAAAGGTACTTAAGTAATCAAAATACTTTCACATCTATCTACAAAACCAGCATAGAACAGAGCTGAAATGGAAACAGTAAGAGATGTGTGTTTGTGCCCCAAATTACCTGCCAAGCTCCAAATACAGGTAAAAACTGCAGATGAGTGAAAATTTTGAGATGAGTTAATAATTTTTGTTTTTCCTGTTAATTTCCTATGGCAGTTTTGACCACTAACAGCACAAAAGTGACCTTTTTTCACAAATGTTACTGCTAACAACACAAATGGGACTATACGTTCAATTTCAGGTTTTTCAGAGTTGACTTCCCGGATCCTGCTGTAGGAGTCGATGGAATAAAATCCTGGAATCTACTCTTCAACTTTATTTACATACAGGGTCAGCAATATGAACAGTATTTTTTCCATCTTGTCAACACAAAGCCTTAAAGAAGAAAATAACACTTTTAGTGAAACTATCAAAAATACTCAGAGTAAAGTCAGAGTTAAATTAACAAGAGAGAATGTATTCTTTATTAACATGATGTAATTAATATAACAGCTAGGTGAGGGCATTGACAAAATTTGTTTCTGTGTCTCTGACACCCGGTGTAATAAGTCAGAATTCTTAGCTGCATTTGGTTCACTCCTTGCTGATTCAGTATATGATATATAACATCAATGTTCACACTAATACAATGAATGTTAATGTTTTGTTGTTAAAACAATAACAATAATTTTATTTACTTTCTTATATATACACATGCTGTTTATCCATTGAAGAACATAACCAAACTGTTTTGGTTAACTGCCTGAGTAAAGAAAATACAAATCTTCATTATCAAATCAAATTTCTCAAATCTTCTTTTATGTTGCACAGAAGAAAAAGTCGTACAGGTCTGAAACAACAATTATAACTGCAGTGTACATGCATGTTACCTTTGAGCTGCAATAAATAGTCTGTACATAATCCAAATAATTTAAATGCAGCTTCTAAAAAGAGAAAAAACCCCGCATAGCACTTA
>JAHKKF010531423.1:0-11445 GCA_019740295.1 Labeo calbasu | reverse complement strand
CACTTACATTGCTCTTTTGTTGATTTTGATTGCTTCCATTGTCCTCATTTGTCATTTTGGATAAAAGTGTCTGCTAAATGACTAAATAGATTTTTTTTACTCAAACTTTTAGGCTATAATTTACATGTTCAATCAATTTAAATATTTCTTTCTAAAGTTACTAAATGTCTAGACATTAATAAATTCTGTCAACAAATGTCATATGTCATCAAAATCTCAATCCATTGAGGCAATCAAAAAATATTTCTAAGAATACTATGTAAAGTACAATGACATGTCGAAGCACCACTCCTTATGAATTAGCCTACAATGAGTCCATGACTTAATTTGAAATGCATGCCTGTTGATTTTGAGTTATTCAATAACATTAAATTTGCATTGCAATTTTTAATACTTACAACTGCTCTTGATGTAATTTCTGCTATTTACAATTGATTAGTTGTTGACGTTGCAGTGACCATCTCTTCTGTTATCTTTCGGTTTTATGGCAGTAGTGACATCTTCGTAATGCGGCACAGGACGCGGCCATGTCTTCTTTTTCTTCTTTACTGGCGGATCTCTCTTTTGGAACACTGCCGCCACCTACTGTACTGTTGATTATATGATTATTCTTCTTGTTTGGGTGTTCAGCTCTTGTAGCATCCACACTGGTCATCTTCAGTGACTAAACCAGACAGAGCACGCCATTCCCCACACACTAAATTCTATTAATTAAACCTGTATCTTGCAGAAATTTAAACAAAGCTCTATATAACTGTTAATTCAAACCTACTCCTACTATATTTTCAATTCTCCTCTATATTTTTTATTAAATAAAATTTTACAAGATTTATTATGTTTACTATTATCATTGTTCACAGTTCACCTTCCCTACGGACTATGTGATACTATAGCATTTTCTTTTATCCCATTTTATTTGCCTTATATTTGTTTTTTTGTTTTGTTTTTTTTTTGTTATTACTGATTTTGCTTCATTTTTCCCCATAGATATTTTTATAACTACCTCCCCCATATAGTGTCTTCTTTGCCAATTTATCAGCAATTTCATTTCCTTTTAATCCAACATGTGCAGGCACCCAGCAAAAAATATACCACTATTCCAGCCTCTTTTAATTTGTTCTATGATGAGTATATTTCCATTATATTATTTATCTTATTGTAATATACTTGTTAGAGCTGATGAAGAGTCAGAGCATATGTTTTATTGTTTTATTAATGTGTCACAGTGTGTTGTAGGGAGGACACAGGAATAAACTTAAACAGCATTTAATTGAAAGGAATGCACCTGGTAGTCATCCAATTGATTGAAATCACCCCTATGAACAGATGGACTCTAATTTACCTTCAAATTAACTGCTAATCCTAGAGATTCACATACTTTTGCCACTCACAGATATGCAATATTGGATAATTTGTCAGAATAAATAAATGAATAAGTATATGTTCTTTATCTCATTTGTTTGATTGGGTTCTCTTTGTGAACTTTCAGGACTGTAGAAGTTTGTAGAAATCTGATGATATTTTGGGTCATATTTAAGCAGAAATATAAAAAAAAATCTGAAGGGTTCACAGACTTTCAAGCCCCACTGTATCTAATATTACTTATTACAAAAATTGTATTTAACTTTAACATTTTTTGACTTATCAAAACTGTACCAGATGTAGTATTCTATCCAATTACTAATAGTTATTTTTAGTTTAAAAAAAAAAAAAAATCCTGATGTTTATTACATGTAGTTCCGGGCATTCCAAATTTCTTGTCTTCTTGCCAAAACTGTTTCATTTAAATTTTCACTATGAGCTTTGGCAAATGTTTAACCAAAAATTTTAGCCTTATCTCAATCTATTTGTAATAGCCACTTCTTCTTTTCCTTAAAGTGGGTACTTCTGGAGCTTTTGATTTCATTCTTTGTAATCATATGGCATGGAATACCAGGACCACACACATGCAAGCTGCATTTGGAAGTATCTTGTTTAACCAACAAGAAAAAAAGCTTACTTCTCAAGGTTAGGTTTCAGTATTATTGAACAAGATGAATTCTGGATACTCATACTACATTTTATGTATATTTTAAATCAGTGCTTGAAGTTGAGCCGGTGTTGTGCACATTTTCAACCCCCAAATTATTACCCTCCACGTTGAAATCGCTACCTGATTGCCTAATCCTAACTCCTCCCCCACACCTAACCCTAAACCTACCAATATTAGGGGGGTAATAATCTGGCGGGGTCAGAATTTGGCACAACACCGGTCGGCCCACTTCAAGCACTGTTTTAAAAAAGGTAGACTATGGGTGTGTGATATTGGGAAAAAAATATTTTATATTTATGTTTTATAATTATATCTATATTTTCTGGAATTTCATAACAATAATTAATATTTTATAGGGCTAGTGTTTTTGTGCTGGTAAGGATTTGGAATTTTTATTTGTACATAAATTTATTAGAGGTTGAATTGGATCGGTATTGGGCTCGTTACTCAAAAAAAAAAAAAAAAAAAAAAAAAAAAAAGCAATTCTCATTACTTCTCATTACTCTCGTATCTTACGTCGTATCTTACTTATACATTTTTTCTAAAATGTTAACAACAACATATTTCTGCCTCATCATTTGACAAAAATCCACCATAGATCGCAGTCATAAGTTATTACAAACACTCAGTGGTGAGTGTTGTATTAATTCCCTTAATTGTCAAGTGTAGCTTGAATCTAATTGTAGCTATAATTTCTCTATTACTCATATACGATTATATATCATAATTATTTTATCATGAATATTTTATCAAAAGAAATTACGTAAGTGAAATTATATAAGTTCGTAAGAAAATGTTTAGTTTTCTATAAAGATTTCTAATTATAATATTATAATTTAAATTGGGATCAGAGGGTTATGGGTGGGCAAGTCATGTAATGCTAGAGTAAAGTAATGCCACAACATCCACATCAATATTTAAATAATCTTTTCTTCTGACAAAATGTCAGGCAAAATGTAATTGCAATATTTTTTCATCTAATATTATTACTGTAACTAGTTACCAGTAATTAGTTATTGCCAAACACTGAATAGGGCATATGATTCTTGTACGCTAGATATAACACTCAAAAAAAAAAAAAAAACATTTTAGTTGTTTGCACATTTTACTTAAATAAAATAAGCTGAAAGAACACAAATCTTTTTACACAGTTGTCATTTGCACTCAATTTTATTGTGTTAAATTAAATTACATTTGTAAATTGTTAAGTTAACTTAAACCATTTGTGTCGGGCTACATAAATCATATATGTTGACATTTAAAAGGGTTTATGTTTGTCAATTTTCGAGGTTACCATTATGCCAAAGTGCAGACCTTATGGTTAGCCTATGGCTACATGAGATAAAACTATGTTGTTTTAAATGAGCTGTAACTGTGCTAATGCCACTGTTGAGAACATTCTTACCTGATCATTACTGGTATGCTACTAAAGTTATACTTATCATGTGAACAAGTGTTATTCTGGCTATTAGGTCTTACAATAATAAATACAATAAATCAGTATGAGTCTGCACATGATTTACACATTCTATATGGTCATCATTTCTGCCCTTCACAATCAAACAATCATGGAACATTTATGTGTGTGTAGCAGTCAGCTTCTGACAACCTAAGCACAAGCTCCCCTCTTCACCACAATGGTAACCAAAAAAATAATAATAATAATAAAATAAAATAAAATAATATTATATTTACTCTTTGAAATGTTTAAAATAATTAAACACTTAAATTCTAACAGTTCTTTCCATTTTCATAAAAAATCAGAAAACTCATGCAGCTCTGCACAAGGGCACCAGTCTAAACAGCAACAGCACTGATTGAATCAAACAAAGTGAATATGTTCAGGGAACATTCACAGAATATGTCAAATGAAATTGGTGTGAGCTCATTAAATTAGCATGAATCATCAGTACAATTAACCTAATTAGACCAACAAGCTATTTTTTGAGTGTAGTAGTGTTAAATGCAATGGTTTAAATTCCGTAAAGTAATATAAATAAAGTATTGATGCTCTGTCCCTATCTGGTTATGTGTGGAGGCTGGAGGAGTTGAACACAGTGCCAGCTGATACCTGATGGATCTAGACTTGAGGCAGGGTGACAAGCAACTGTCCTTAAATAAACCATGACACCAACACAGTAGGTGGCGATATGCACACAGGACGCAATTGCGCCAAAAAACGAGGAAGAAGATGACGTCATTACGTTCTCGATCAATGTTCTCCATTGTTGTTCAGAGTCGTCCTCCGGTTTCAATGCGCTTTGTTCGTCTATTTTGAAGGGGACTTAACTATTTCAATACGATGGCGCTGTGATGTAGTGTTGAGAGCGTCTTTCTGCTTTACTGGTATTGGGTCAACTCTTGTGGTCGAGTTCTGAAGATGGCGGCGGTACGGAGCAGCAGCCCAGGCGCAGAATCATCCCACAGCAGCACAGCCGCGGTGTCCGAGCGGCTCCGAGCGGATGATGGGTCCGGTACGGCACACACAATTTACTTAAAACGCTCCTTTTACCGGTGTAGTCCATTATGGATTATGCATTGGAGACGCAATGCTGCTGAGAAAACTATGAATGTACCGTAGTGCCTTTTTGAGACACGGACAATTACTGATCTAATTACTGTATATGTTATGCAAATACCATAGTATATAAATGTAGAAATTATGAATTCCAGTCGTATGATTATTAGTATGATTGGAAATAACGTTTAGCAACATTCGTAGGCATCATATGCATGTTTCAAGTCAACAGCGTTAAGGTTGATCATGGATATGTTCTATATCAGCACAACTTTAGACATCATAGACCCATTTTATTTATTTGTTTGGTTGTTTGTTTGCTTTCATGGACATTTTTGACTGTTACATATATATATATATATATATATATATATATGAGGCATATTATGGAAGCATGTGGGTAGCAAAATTTATTTTGAAATGTAATATGTAAAATGGCAATGTAGTTCTGTATTTAAATGCACGTTTTCCCATGCACTTATGCAACGTTTAGTGCAAAATGAAAATGAAAAATCCAATTATACTATTTACACTTTCCATTTTCTACACTACTTTTAATATGTAAATTAAAAACATTTTAATGCAACATAAATTGCAAAATTGTTATTTAAATGCTATTTTTCCTAAATGCATTTAGACTTACGTGTAGGGCACTTGAGATTGCAATTTCATCATGGTACAGTGTGATAATTGTAGCAAAATGCAGTGAGTATTTCAGAATGCATTCTGAAGCCAAAGGTGCAGCAAAAGGGTGGTAAAATGGTTATTTAAATGTCTTAAATTTCTTAAATGCATTGACACCCATTCTAATCAGTGATTCTGTCTACACTGGATGCAATGCGACATGACACGACAACTGTCGTAGACATGGTGTAAAGTGGCAAATAGGTAAATAAGTGTAGAATTGCACTCTCTGTTTGATCTCATGCATCTATTGGAGTGTAAACAGTGAGAGATCTTCAGACAGGTGAAAAGTGTTTGGTTAATTTGAATATTGACCTATTGTGCGTCCTGTTGTTATTGATGTAATGATTGACAGGTTGGGGGCGTGATTGGCTCAAAATGCATTTTAAATCCACATTGACTACGTTATCGCAGGGTGTTTAATGAAAATGCAATTTAATCATCTTAAATATAAGTGTAAATGCATCTAAGAAAAAATAAAAGATATTTAAATCACAATTTTGCTACCTTTTTGCTATAATTATCATGGAGCATTATGATGAAAATGCAATCCCAAGTGTCCTAACCGTAAGTCTAAATGCATTTTGGAAAAATAGCATTTAAATGATTTTGCTACAGTGTTGCTTGGACATTTTATCATATCTAATTAATTTTTATAATACATTTTCATTTAATTTTGCAACTTATAAAGCGTTAAAAATGTTTTTCATTTACATATTAAAACTAGTCTTGGAAATGGCAAGTGTAAATTATATAATTGGATTTTCAAATAATACAAGTGGGGATTTTAATGACTAACTCATGTTTTCTCTGCTATTTGTCTTTGACGTTTTCCCTTTTTTAAATGCCCTCTTTCACATATTTTAAGAGTGGCTGACATTTGTATTTTGTACATATAATACTATTTTTGCCATAGATTATGATTATATATTGATATAACAGAACTCCAACAGCTGTTTCACTGTTTGTAATTCTGTCACTCCACTTGCGTTACTTCTTACAATGAGTGTCATGGCAGATGCCTAAATCCACTGTAATTTTATAAATAATACTGTTTTTGTGTCACGCAATGTAGTTTTAAGAGGTTTTCAGGTGAGAATGTACTTGTTTGTAGTTCAAACATGCAGTTTGTTAATAAATAATATTTATTTTGAAAATTTGTTACAAAGTTTTCGGACATGTGAGCTCCAGGGCATCAGCGACCGTTCAGCACTTATGAATCCACCTGAGTGTAGTCAACACATATTGAGGTATAGAAATAAGTCAACACATATTGAGGTATAGAAATTCTACACTGATTAAAAAAAAAAAGCTGTGCTGGTATCAGATCGATATCGATATCGGTATCGGATGATACTCAGAATTTTTGGTATTGAGAAAAAGTGGTATAGAGCCAGTGCTAAGTACAAAAAAATCTGTTAGAACAGCATGCAAGAGAAAGTTTTTTTAGTGTTGTATTGTGTTTAAATTATTTAAAATGTTCCCTAATTAAAGAAATATCATATTTTTGTCATCATTTTGTTTGTACTTGTTGACAGAGTCAGAGAAACAAAGTCGTATGACAGCCTTGTTGGAAAGGCTCCACAGCAAACACAACTCTTCTCGGTCCTGGCAGGAGACCAGCAAAGTGGTGCGGCAGGCTATGGTAAGTCCCTCTGATGAGAAAAGCTTTTTAAAGAAACATAGCATAGATCTTTTTATAGTTTCTGTGTATGTTGATCTTGTTTTAATTATTATTATTATTATTGGCTGTTCAGGAAAAGCGTGGGGTCATTAATACAGCTGGACACCAACTACTGCTCAACTGTTTAGAGACACTGCAAAGGGCACTGAAAGGTGAATTTAATCAATACATTTTGCTCAATTTTTTCATTAATTTGAATTATGTCTTGATGTTGATGTATTTTTTTTCTGACACGGTTTAAAACGTCTTGGTTACTATTATAACCTCCATTTGATGGAAGGAATGAGACATTGTGTCGATGTAGTGATACTAGGTGTCACACTTGGAAGCGCCAAATACTTCTGAGTGAAATTTGCATGCCACTCCTTCTGACATACGCGTGTAATAGGTGACTGCTTGCTCCACAGAGGTTTGTGCTGAGGAGCCAAGTCAATGTTCTGGCCTTTCAGTGTTGCGGAAGGAGGGACAGTTTTAGGAGGTTTTAACCTCCTGTCGCTTTTAAGGAACCTGATGATCAAATTGTGCTTCTCGAAGGTTGTTCCGTCTGCAGCACTGTGCTGCTAGGCATGTAACGATGCACCCAGAGCCATTTGAAAGCCATCTCTATGATGCAACTCACCACCTTTCTGGTACAATAGAGAATAGAGGGCTGCAAAACACTTTCTTCATCTCAGCCAGAGGGATAGGCATTAGTGTGTCCTTTTAGGACTGCAATTTCCACACATAGCACAGGGTTGTCCTTGCCTGCTCCTGAAGTAAAAAGGATGCGACTTAACTTGGGTGGGTGCCTACATGCATGTGATCAGCCCTCATGACCAAACATAGAACACAAATCTGATCTAAATCATACAATGCACTTAGTGAAGGTAAACTAACACTATTTAAGAAAAGTGCACTTTTCACAAAATCCAAAATAGACAACTTAATGTTATGCAAAGCATATGACTGTCAGTGAAAAAGTTGTTTGGCTTGATGAAATGTAACTACAGTTTCCTACATATACAGTATATTTAGAATTTTAACAATATGCTTCACCCAAAGTGCATTTATTTAACAAGCTTTGTTATTCACAAGCCATTTTACTGACATTTTTCCCTTAGTTGAAATGCTGATTGCGTGGTTAATTGAAAAAAAAAAAAAAAACATTTCAGTTTGTACTATCAACATACTTTCTGATGTTTATTTGTTTATTTTGTTTTATAACTCGTAGCAAAGAGTTAATGACTGTTTTATGCTTTTTAACTGAAGGATCTATAGTGTTTTTTTTTTTGTTAATAATAGTTTTGGTAAATGGATAGTTTGACTAACTTTTGGAGATGCACGCTGTAGAAGATTTTATTTATTTATTTTTTTTTTTAAACTAAGCAAAGGTTGATCTTTAAATTTGTCAGTCAGTATTGAGATCACTGAAAAGAACATTGTACATTGTTGTACATTGTACATTTTTTTTTTTATATATTTATACTTTCTGTTGATATTAATTGTGCCTTAAATATATCATGAATATTTGATAGAATTTGAATATCACTTCAATGTCCAAATCTCTTGTTTTTGCTGTTCTGTTTACATTGCATTCCTCATCATCAGTATCTTCGTTGCCATCAATGACGGATCGTCTGGAGTCCATTGCTCGGCAAAACATGTGAGATTCCATTTTTCCCCCCTTTCTTCTTATATATACACATTTGCTGCACCAAAATATTCTAATAGTAAAATTAAAAAAAGTTAGGACTTGGAAAAAATAGTAATATTTGCTGTTTAACATGTTAAAAAGAATTAACATAGAGTTAACCCAACAACTCACTTACTTTAATTCATTATTTTATCTATTAAAAATAAGAACAAAGATGCTAATTACATATAATAGGACAAATGCAATTTAAAATAAATTAAATGCTTTAAACTTTACTCGATATAGCTCATAAAAGCTCATAAAACCGTATGTCTGAACAGCATTGAGTAAAATAGTTTACAATTTTAAATGAGCAACATCTTAAAACACATTCAAAGAACAGCAGTGTCACACAAGTGTAATCTTGTCTGCCTTATAAACACCCACCACTGCCGCAAAGTTGCGAAATGGGCAGTGTTGGGCAAGTTACTCTGAAAAAGTAATCAAATTACTGTTTTGATTACTTTATTTCAAAAGTAATTTGTTACATTACTAGTTACATTACTTTTTATGTACATCCACAAAATTTACATGAAATAGTAAGTTTGTGTGTTTCCTAACATCCAAGCAAAAAGCCTCTGATAATATATTTCTTATTAAAGCATCAACATTCGCAAACCACGAATTTGTTATTTTTACTAAAAGCAGTAGACTGCTGCGTGCGTGGTTGCAGAATGCACGGCATTTCGAGCGGTGAGTGGATTCACTGATTGTCCATTGCATTCCAGACATCAACATTGTTTAACGCTGCAAACACATTATAGATAGAAACTCTGCCTATGCTTACGCGTGTTAATCATTTTTGTTTTACAGTAGTTGTTCTTGTTGCTTTTGTGCAATACATGAATAGCAATTCATTTTGTTTTAGATATTTTATGTTTAGATATTTTGTGGGAGTCCGCAAATAATTTTATTCTATCGCATCCCGCACATCGCATCTTTGCCCGCCCGCAGCCCCGCACCTGCACTCGCCCATCAAGACTTGATGGGCGAGTACCGGAAGTGGTGCATTCTGTGGACGAGAATCTATGAAACGCATAATTAGACCATTTTCCAAAGCTGCTTGATGTTTCAAACCTGTTTAAAAATCATAATAAAGCATAATGCTATTGTGAATTTACAACCGCTACGATTCAATTAAATATATGCTATGCAGGTTTAATATGTGAATATATACGCTTAATATATTAATATATACGCTAAAATTGTAGGTTACGTACGTGTGCCTCAGAGCGACTACGTTCGTAGTAAATGCTGCTCCACACCAACTGTTATCATTTACATGTGTGGAGCGTCTCAAACTTCATCTCTGCATATTGTTGTAAGTTTCAGTTTATTATAACGTTAATCTGGAAATGCCATTTCATCAGATTTGTAAAGTGAGAATACATTAGTATCTTTCTTAATATGCTAACTGTTCATCACAATTTCAAAATAAAAGTTCAAACTCACTGTGAGTTTACACATTTTGATGTCCACATATTTAAGAAATTACACTATTTGTAGCATTTCTGTTGTAAAGAAATGGACAAATATTAAAGACTAAGTGGACATGTGACTTGACATGTGAAATGTTTAGTCAATAATAAACAAGGATTAGATTGCCTAGTAAAGTGTAAAAAACAATCATCAGGCCAGTGGCACCCTCTGCAGTCATTTGTTATCATGTGTAATGTACGTTAGCTCTATTGTTTGTTATACATTATGTATTTTAACAATTTTGATCTTTAAAACCATATTACTTGTTTTTGATACTTTATATGAACAATTATTGCTTCATTGCTGTTATATATGTATTTTAAGTAATTTTAAAGGTTCATGAAACCCCAGACTACTTTTTCTGAGATTTGAGCAGAGGTGTTTGTATTGCGCATCATTTATGACAATGTTAGCATCCATTAATTTTAAAATCTACATTGTGCTGACGTCACAGTTTGTGACGCGTCGCGTCGGTGTCTCATAATTATTCATGAGGCTGCATGTTCTTATCCTATGAGAAGACGCTTCGCCTAATTATTCAGGACAGTGCGCGTTGATTTGCTATGACAGACGTTTCAGACTGTGAGACTGCGTACAATAACTGAGAGACACGTTAATGGATCGAAGGACACTGTTTTTGTTTGCTTTGTAAGTAGAGTTCGGCACAAACGCGATTCATTCATAAGGTGAGTGTAATAGCGTTTTTTTTACAACTCCTTAACGCAACCCATCAAAAGGATTATAAATGCCGCAAAATAAGCCTTAAAATTGAATATAGGTGCAACAGCACGTGCATTTATTAGTGTTGTTAACTCAATGGGAGCGAAATGAAACTGAACCCGAAGTTGACTCTCTCCCCTCTTCCCCCTCCACTTTGCAGCGCACCACGCCCAATTTTGCAGTATTTTTCAAAACTATGGTGAGAACTAACCAGTGCTGAAACAGCGGAGTTTCATGACCCTTTGAAGTATCACGATACCAAGTAGTATCACGATACCATGCAGTATTCTCTCAATTTAAAATTAAATTCTAAATTTCATAAATAAAAAGATGTAAATGAAAACAGAAAGGATTTGTCTCTGAATACTTCATTAATGTGAATCAATGACTGGCTATTGTTATCCATGAAATCATGTAAACAAAACTCTTCATGTAAACAAAAATCGTAGCACTGCCCAGAGACTGCATGAAGTGACATTTAGATGTGGTATTTATACATTTAGACTGTATTTATAATTGCATAAATAATGTTATGAGATTAATGTTTTAAATACAAAACTGAATATAGAAATATGTTGGAAAACAATGTAATATGATGGGAAACTTAAAACCGCCAGCAGGTGGCAGTAAGTGTTCATGATTGAATCACTGAGTCA
>JAHKKF010531422.1:0-25608 GCA_019740295.1 Labeo calbasu | reverse complement strand
AATAATTAACGTAGTGGTCGTCATTTACTCCCGACATCTGAGCTGCTGAAGATGCAGTAGATTACGTTTGTTTGTGAAGGGAATGCGCCTTTCGATCTACATATATCCGTCTGTGTTCGCGCAAATCATTTGTGATCCAGCTTCACTTACAGCAGAAGTGAGCATAAGAGTTTTTTTAAATGAATCTTTGCGATCGCCTTTCCTAATAATGTGCTAGTTAGCAAGTTTAGCAGCTAAACGCAGCTAAATGCGGCTAAAGTAAACAAGCTCGTCACTCCACAGAGAGAAGAGAGGGGCGGGGCGTGCAGAGCTCATTTGCATTTAAAGCAGCCTCGACCAGAATGGGATGATTTTTGCAGAGCTGATTTTGGCAAAGTGAAAAAGAGTGTTGTTTTACACTACCATTGAGAATTTTTAACCAAAGTATATTATAAACTTTTCATTAAGACCCTAAAGAATCATCAACTTGTGGAAAATGGGCATCCGATGACTCATTTAAGAGCAAATGACTGCGTCGGTGCTTCAATAGCGCACTTTTCTAAGTTAACATTATATTGAGCGGCCATGTAAAGTTGCCGTAAAGTTACAGTTTTGGTTGACCAAGCCTCTTCTCATCAACTAACGGTTAGTCGATTATCAGGGGGCAGTCCTAATTATTTTAGTATCATTGATATATTACTAAAGTATTTATTATCTTTTTAATTAGTTTTTATTTGTATGTTTTCCAAAATATTTTTTTTTATTAAATTATCTGAAAACCTCTAAAATAGTGTTATATATTTTGCTGACTTGTGCGCTTACATTGTCCCAAATGTTTCCAAGAATGTTTAATGGCTTCATTAGCAATCTCTCCAATGTCCTTGTTTGACTTCCATGACTTTCAGCCCCACCCTGCTTCATACTACAGTGACCTTAATAAGTCTTTAATACATTAGCTCATCCATGGACATGATTTCTTGCCGAGTCTCAAGGATTGCATCGGCTGTGGGGATGAAGACTACAACTCCCATGATTCCCTACACAATCACGGCGTCATTAAACTGCGCCTTTGGTTCTAAATAACGACTTTAATCAACAGTTTCTTCATTCAACAAGTATTCTTGTAGATTTCATCAAAAATATCTTATTTGTGTTCCGAAGATGAACAAAGCTCTTATGGGTTTGGAACAACATGAGGATGAGTAATTAATGACAGAATTTTCATTTTTGGGTGGACTATCACTTTAAAAGTAGAAACTCACTGAAGTTACATTATTCTGTTTTTGCTTCCTCCACAGTGCTTCAGTTGAGACTCCAACAGAGGCGCACACGCGAGCAGCTCGCAGACCAGGGCATCATGCCACGTGAGTATGCGTGCTTCATGGAAACATAACGCTCAAATGTCAACTATTAATGTTTAGACAAATTCACCCTACATGCAGTGGACTTTCAATAAAAAATCTGTTGAGACCAAAAAAAATATGCTAGTCAAATGATCTACTTCCTTGTTATTTTAACTACTAATCCAGCATCATTAACTAAGTGGTGCACACATTATCATCTAAGCTCTGCACGCACACACTGTACCTATTCATCATAAAGTGGAACACATTTACCTCCAGCCACTGTTTTTTAGTAGATTACTCTTTTGACAGTGGGGTGGGGTGGAGTAAGTTATGCATGCCGGTAAGGAGGGCAGTTCTAATAAAAGAAAGCGTCTGTTGAGGATACAAACTGATAAGGACGGAGAGATAGAACAATGGTGTGACTGATGTCTGTCTGGAACAGCAGGAGCTGTCCTGCACTCTCAGTGCTTGCCGTCTGTATAGGGCCTCAAACGTCATGCTCCAAGCTCCAAGAGTAACAAGAGTGAGTCAGCGACTGGGCCTGCACTTTTGCTCAGCAAGATCTGTGGTTACCTCCCGGGCTTAATGGCTCGGATTCTCCCACAAAGACCAGTTCTTGCAGCCTTTAATCATATTAATGTCAGGATTATATCTTTCCTGAAAGTGTTGTTGTAAGGGCAGCAGACTGTTTAAGAAGCCACTTTTGGTTTCTTGATATACGACTAATCAGGGTGAGCAACTGATGTCTTCACTAATCAAGCCGGCGACTGTGTCAGAGCACTCATTTCCTGTTGACCGTGGATGTAGACAGTTCAACACCCACTGAAATACTCATAGCAGAACTGTTTCTCTGCTGTACAGTATTTATTTGTGAAAACATAAATTAAATATTTATAATAAATATTTTGGTCTTCCAGTAAAAAGGTAAACAATATTTAAATATTTAAAATATATTCTAAAATCATTCTATTTTAAAATATTCCAAAATAGAAAAACATGATTTAATCATTTAATCAAATTAAAAATTTAATCAAATAATTAGATTTGTTTTTTAGAGAGTACAGTTGAATTTAAAAGGTTACATACACCTTGCAGAATCTGCAAAATGTTATTTATTTTACCAAAATAATAGGGTTAATACAAAATGCATGTTATTTTTTATTTAGTACTGACCTGAATAAGATTTCATATAAAAGACGTTTACATATTATTATTATTATTATTATTATTATTATTATTATTATTATTATAAAATTATTATTAATAGTTGAATAATAATAATAGTAATAATAAAATATAATAATATAATGTAATAATATAATAGTTGAATTTATAAAAAATTGCCGTTTAAAAGTTTACATACACTTGATTCTTAGTACTGTGTTGTTACCTGAATGATCCACACCTGTTTTTTTTTTTTTGTTTTTTTGTTTTTTTTGTTTGTTTGTTTTTAGTGATTGTTGTTCATGAGTCTCTTGTTTGTCTTGAACAGTTAAACTGCCCACTGTTCTTCAGAAAAACCTTTCTAGTCCAACAAATTCTTTTGTTTTTCAGCATTTTTGTGTATTTGAACCCTTTCCAACAATGACTGTATGATTTTGAGATTCATCTTTTCACACTGAGGACAACTGAGGGACTCACATGTAACTATTACAGAAGGTTCAAACACTCACTGATGCTTCAGAAGAAAACGCGTTGCAGTAATAACCGGGGGGTGAAAACTTTTGAACAGAATGAAGATGTGTACCTTTTTTCTTATTTTGCCTAAATATTATATTTTTTCATTTAGTACTGCCCTTCAGAAGCTACAGAAGATACTTACATGTTTCACAGAAGACAAAATAAGTTAAATTTACCCTGATCTTTAAATTCAAAAAGTTTTCACCCCCGGCTCTTAATGCAGTTTCCTTCTAAAGTTCAACATCGTTTTTCTGAAATTCAGCTATTATTTTCTCTTGTGAACTACATGTAAACGTCTTTTATGTGAAATATCTTATTCAGATCAGTATTAAATAAAAAATAACATGCATTTTGTATGATCCCTTGTATTTTGGTAAAATAATTTTATATTTTTGCAAATTCTGTATGTGTATGTAAACTTTTGACTTCAGCTGTATATATTTAACTTTATTTTTCTTCTCCCATTTGTAAATTGCCTTGTTTTAGCATAAATCTAACAAAATAGCTTTAGTTTACAAATTGTCAAGCACACAATTTAAAGTAGGTTAAAATGCTGACTCAATTTAAGAAGACAAGACAATCTTAGATTTTCCTTTAGGGTACAACTGCATGAACTTTGCTTTAAGCAAAAGATCTTTAGTTAAAGACAGCAAAATGTTAAACAAGCTTTGTGCCATGTACACGTGACGTATTATGTAATAGGATATTAAGTAATGTCATTTGACTCTTTGTTTTTAAATGAAGGCTTTGAATATAATTTTCTTTCCAGCGCTGAAGACACCTGGAGCTTTTCACGGGCAGGTCAGAAGTCTGGAGAGGGCAAGGGTAAGACTCAAACACTCAGAAAATTATTTATTAATGAACTGAACTCTACACAGGTTTAATAATTATAATACCATTATGTGTGTTGTTTATCAACATTTAATGTGCTAAAGTGATGAGTTTGAGTAAAAAAAAAATTCAACAGATTTGTTAACATTAACATATTATAATGAATTAAAGGAGAACTCCACTTCCAGAACAAAAATTTACAGATAATTTACTCACCCCCTTGTCATCCAAGATGTTCATGTCTGTCTTTCTTTCTTCATTCAATAAGAAATTATGTTTCTTGAGGAAATTTTCTCAATGTATTGAATTCAGTTGTGCCCCTAAGTTTGAACTTCAAAAATGTAGTTTAAATGCAGCTTCAAGGGGCTATAAACGATCTCAGCCGAGGAAGAAGGGCCTTGCCTAGCGAAACAATCAGTCATTTTCGAAACAAATTGAAGTTGAAACTTGGGGACACCATTGAAGTCCATTATATGGAGATAATTCCCAAATATTTTCCTCAAGAAACATAATTTCTTATCGACTTAAGAAGGAAAGACACAAACATCTTGGATGAAAAGGGGGTGAGTAAATTATTTGTAAATTTGTATTCTGGAAGTGAACTTCTCCTTTAATTAATTACATAAAATATTATACTTGATGTTGGCCATCAACAACATTTTTCAGTTACTAGAGAGCTATGAGAACATGTTGATATGTATTTACACAAATTCTCAATCCATATACGTTGCATTTTCATCATATACAGACTGAGAATTTCCTGAAGCATAAAATCCGCAGCAGGCCTGACCGTGCTGAACTTGTTCGTATGCACATCTTACAAGGTACGCACCTGACCAAACAGACATGATTTTTAGCTTTTAAGAGCATTGTCAGAGTCTTTTGTTTCACTTCCTGGATACTTAATTTATCCCACAGCTTTAGTATGGCCTGAAGTTGTTTATGTATTTCAGAAACCCACGCAGAGCCTTCTTTGCAAGCCACTCAGATGAAACTAAAGAGGGCGCGTCTAGCAGATGACCTCAATGAGAAGATCGCACAGAGGCCTGGACCAATGGAACTGGTGGAGAAGAACATTCTGCCTGTTGAAATTGGTAAAAAAAAAAAAAAAACTAAAAAAAACAATGAAATATTGTGTTATTTTCATGCTTAAAGTCAGTGTAAAGGCAATTCAGAGACCTTATACAGTTGAGGTCAAAAGTTTACATACACCTTGCATAATATGCAAAAGGTTAATTATTTTACCAAAATTAGAGGGATCACACAAAGTGCATGTTATTTTTTTTTCATTTAGTACTGGCCTGAATAAAATCTTTAACATATAAAAGCAGTCACATATAGTGCACACGAGAAAATAGTAGTTGAATTTATAAAAATGACCTTGTTCAAAAGTTTACATACATTTGATTCTTAATACTGTTGTTTTTTTTGTTTTTTTAACCTGAATGATCCACAGCTGTGGATTTTGACATTGTTTCATCTGTTTGATACTGCAGTTGGAGGACTGGATGTTTATAACTTCAACGAGGACAGCAGTGAAGCTCTGTCTCCGGAGCAGCCAGCTAGTCATGAATCTCAAGGCTCTGCATCTTCTCCTGTAGAAGCCAGACTGCCTGATCCATCGTCTGTATCACCTCCGACTGGCTCCAAACTCCAGGTCAGCATCTTAACAGTCTCTAGATTCACATCCGGACTGATTCAGGAATTTTTAGTTTTAATATTTACAGTTAGCTTATGATAAAACGGTCTGATAGAGAATGCTTTCATTAAAGCATACAAAGTAATATTTCACTGACAAAGCTCTTTAGAAGAGCAAAGCAGTGTCTTTTTTTTTTTTCTCACAAATTATCCAGACGTCAGCCTTGTGTTCCTGGTTAGATTTATACGTCTTATACGTCTCTGTTGCGTCTTATATGGCTTTTAATATCTTTTTATCTCAATCGTATCCACCTACAATCCAGAGTTCAGACTTCCTGAACAGAACATCAGTAGAAGATGGTCGAGTAATGACTGCCACACAGCTAGTCACCACTGCTGCTCCCACAAAGCCTGGACCCACCCTCGTAAAGGTAAACCATATGTCCTAACCACCATGATGTCATTTCCTGTCAATGTTTATTTTTGAGATAGTGGTCAGTGACTCACAGTATTACTGGCTAATTCCACAATAGCAACTCAAATACACCACACTGAGGAGAAAGAGGTAATAAATTGATAATGCTGCACCACAGTCAGACATTAACTGAAAAAATTAATTATTGCCTATAGAATGAAGAACATTATATACACTACCATTCAAAAGTTTGGGGCTTGAAAGATTTTTTTAAAATGTTTTTAAATGTATTTAATCCAAAATACAGTAAAAATGGTAACAAGTTTTAAAAACTTGTTTCTATTTTAATATATTTATTCCTGTGATGTCAAAGCTGTATTTTCAGTATCATTACTCCAGTCTTCAGTGTCACATGATCGTTTAGAAATCATTCTAATATGCTGATTTGCTCTTCAGTAAACATCTATTGTTATTATCAGTATTGAGAACTGATACTCAATAAACTGTGCTGTTTAATATTTCTGTGAAAATTGCAAAAAGAGATGTATTTATTATTTTTAATGTCACTTTTGATCAATTTAATGCATCCTTGCTGAATAAAAGTACTAATATCTTTTAAAAAAAATCATACTGACACATTTGAATAGTATTGTAAATCTTTAGTAAAAAAAACTATTGAGCACCATAGTGTAAACACTGGAGAACAGTAGAGCTGTTGTTTGTCACTCCAAACAGCTTGTTTAGAAGAACTTGTCAAAAGGTAGCTTAGGCCAAATCAGTTTCAGAAGAGCAGCAGATGCACAGTAGAAGTGCTAGCAGCCGTCTTCTGTCTTCAATTGGAGGTTAAACGAAACATTCACACTCATAATGCGGAGAAGAACAAACTGAAGCTAGGGACATAGAAACAGGAGTCAGGCAATAACTTGTGCGTTTATCATAATCCGTGTCTTCAAAGCATACTCCGCATATTTACTCCGTGACAGACGGTCACTGCTGACCCCCCTCTCCCAGCGGTGCTTCGGGAACCTGCTCGCACATAAGCCGGCTTGAAATGGTGTGTTATTACATCCTGATGACTTTCAACTCCCTTCCTCAGAAACCAAACCATTTTAATGTGTATCCTGTGACTCAATATTTAGGAACAATGAGGGTCATGTCCCCTCCAAGCATCCTGTTTCCTCTTCCTGTGATTTTAGGTAGATGTTCGTACAAGACCCACCTATTCACAGCAGTTGTGGTTTGCCCACAAATCTTTCAGAACCTGGTAATTCTCAGAGTGCTGACACCTCTGTTAGCAAGAGGACTGAGCTAGTTGAAACATGGTAATCACCTAGAATCACAAAGCAGATAGACTTGTGATATCATGCCAGAGCGTGAGGGTGTTGACTGTGATCTGTAGGTTTACTGTGTGATTTCAGGTGGCAACTTTTGTTCAGTTCTTTTGCTCTGGTTTCCATGCAGCAAAGCCAGCCCAAACAGCCCTCTGACAAGAGTCGAAGCAAGAAGAGTAAAGAACCCAAACCGCGAATTAGGAAGCTTAAGTATCATCAGTACATCCCGCCCGACCAGAAGCAGGAACCCAATGAAGCTCCGATGGACTCAGGATATGCCAGGCTGCTTCAACAGCAGCAGCAGTTCCTGCAGCTCCAGATTCTCAGCCAACAGCAACAGCATTACAATTACCAGGCCATTTTACCGGCACCGCTCAAGTATGTGTCACGCTTACAAATAAAGTTTCCAACATGACATGCAGCCCTTAGCACAAGCATCTTGTATTGCCCCAACATGAACATTTTTTTCACAACCAATTTGTTTAATAGTTTACATAATATACATGAGTTTTAAATGCTGATTATTCTTTGAATGTCATGTTGTTTGAATCTAGATAAACAGGAACAAATTGAATTATTGATTATTTGGTAAACTCTTTTAGTGGTGTAATTTCACATTAATGAAAAACAAATTTGTTGGGGGAAAAAAAATGCTTTGCTGTAAGAAAAGTGGACAGTCAAGCTATCCAAAGCACAAGACAACTTTATTTAATGTTTGGTGTGTGTGCTGTTTAATGCTCGTTTTTCTCCAATATAGAACTTACAGTTGAGGTTAAAAGTTTACAGAATCTGCAAAATGTTAATTGTTTTACCAATATATTAGGGATCATACAAAATGCATGTTATTTTTTTTTATTTAGTACTGACCTGAATAAGATATTTCACATAAAAGATGTTTACATATAGTTAAACGAGAAAATAATAGTTGAATTTATATAAATAGCTCTGTTTATGATTCTTAATACTGCGTTGTTACCAGAATGATCCACAGCTGTGTTTATGTTTTGTTTTGATTAATGATAGTTGTTCATGGGTCACTTGTTTGTCTTGAACAGTTAAACTGCCCACTGTTCTTCAGAAAATTCCTTTAGGTCCCACAAATTCTTTGGCTTTTAAGCATTTTTGTTTACTTGAATCCTTTCCAACAGTGATTGTATGATTTTTGAGATCCATCTTCCTGACACTGAGGACAACTGAGAGACTCATATGCAACTATTACTGAAGTTTTAAATGCTCACTGATGCTCCAGAAGACAAAATGATGCATTAAGAGCCAGGGGTACATTTTTCTTATTTTGCCTAATTTTTTTTTTTTTTTCTCATTGAGTACTGCCCTTCAGAAGCTACAGTAGATACTTACGTTTCCTAGACAAAATAAGTTGAACTTATCCAAATTCAACTTACCCCACACTTAATGAACCTTCTCTAATAGTTGCATTTGAGTCCCTCGGTTGTCCTCAGTTTGCAAAAGATGGATCTCAAATCATACAGTCATTGTTGGAAAGGGTTCAAATACACAAAAATGCTGAAAACCACAGAATTTATGGGACCTGAAGGATTTTTCTGAAGAACAGCAGGCAGTTTAGCTGTTCAGGACAAACAAGTGAATCAAGAACAACTATCACTAAACAAAAAACACAGCTGTGAACCATTCAAGTAACAACACAGCATTAAGAATCAACGGAACACGAATTACGATGTTTTTGATGAAATCCGAGAACTTTCTGACCCTGCATAGATAGCAACGCAACTGACATGTTCAAGGCCTAGAAAGGTAGTAAGGACATCATTAAAATAGTCCATGACATCAGTGGTTCAACTGTAATATTATGAAGCTACGAGCATAATTTTTGGTGAATAAATAACTTTATTCAACAATTTCTTCTCTTTCGTGTGAGTCTTCGACACGCGTTCACAAGAGTACACAACATATGCTGATTGTAAACAGGGCGCAGCGCATTCGGGTTCTACGTCAGAACGCTGGCTCCTGCATGATACTCTCTTGAACACATGGCAAAGACTGACTTGGAAGAAAAGAAATTGTTGCATAAAGTCGTTAGTTTTGTTTTTTTGTCCGTAAAGCATGCTGTGCATCAACTTGTCAAAAGTTTCATGTTACAGCATTGCACATAACCTGTAGTTTGGCACTTTACTTCGAGTTCAGTGGCTTGGAGAGCACTGGCATTTTGTCCACATGGCACAAAAACATAATGCTAGTTCCGCTTGTGAAATGTCAGTACAGTTGAATCATTGGTTATGGACCAGTGCAAATTGCACATGATTCTGATATACCAGTTTCAGCTCTGACACTAAAAGGATTTACTGTGAGTCTTATTGCTTTGCAGCAGAAGTAAGCAGCTCAGAAAAGAATGTGAGCGTTGTGTTCTTTGAGCGATAGTCTTTAAATAATGGTTTCACCTATTAATCTTGTCTAACAGACCTGTCATCACCCCAGCCGTGGTACGGCAGTTCCTCACATTATTTTCCATTTTGGCTTCTGTTGCCGCAAGATATACCTCTGCTTCTATTGTGTAGAAAGGCTGTTTATTGTGAATGATGAGGGAACAGGAAGTTCCCATTGCATTTAAAATCCCTCATACTCCACAGACCAGTAGCTGAGAGTCAGAACAGCTGCCCCAACATCACCCTGAGCACCAGCCCGAGTCTCCCCAGTCCCATTGTGGTATCTCTGCCCAATGCGGCTCCTTCACGTCCCAGCAACACTGTGACAGGTCGTAAAACCGGGTCTCTGCCTACAAGCCTAGATGAGATGAAGGTGGGTAGCTTGCTTATTTATTTCCTGCTCCTAAAATACATAAGTATGCAGAAGTACAGTTGTTCTTTGGTCCTCTAGGTGCCTGAGCTTAAGATGGAGTTGAAATTGCGAGGACTTCCTGTGTCTGGCACCAAGACTGATCTCATAGAAAGGCTTAAGGCCCACCAGGAGAGTTCTCAATCCATGGATACAAACATCTCCAAAGCTCCTCTGCAGCTTGAAAGCATGAGCACAACTCCCCCCGTTTCTCCTGAGCTGTCAGAGGCCTCCAACATCAGTATGGAGGACAGCAGAGACAGTCCTACCAAAGCTGTATGCACTTTGTCTCCAGCACGGTTGCCAACAAGCAACTCGCCCCTCAAACCCACATTTGAAGATATGACCATGGACGTCAAGGTGTCCGAAAAAGACCAGCGCCTTCACGAGAAGGAGCGTCAGATAAAGGAACTCATGCGTAAGCTGGAGCAGGAGCAGCGGCTGGTGGAGGAGCTGAAGATGCAGCTGGAGGTGGAGAAGAGGAGTCAGCAAGGCGGAGGGCAGCAGCCTGAACCCAATCCATCAGTCCAGGTCAAAGAGGAGAACGGCGCCGCCCCGAGCTGCAACTCCAAGCAGAGTCCCCTGCCACAAAATACAGTCGTGAAACAGGAAGAGCCACTTGCCCAGCTGCACCACACCCCAGTTCAGCAGTTCTATATCAACGCCCAGCAAGTCCCTCAAGTGCTGCATCAGCAGACACTGATCAACGCTCAGCCTGCCGCTCAAATCCTGCTGCCCATTAGCCTGCCCAACAACCCCATCAATACACAGGTCTCTTAACATTCATGATATGCCAGTATGTAGGGCTGGGGAAATAAATTGATGCATCGCAAATTGAGAATTGATTCTGCATCGATTCTGAGATTTTTCGAATGCATTGTGATTCTCTCTTGAATCAATTCTGAGCATAGTTTTTAACAGCAGATGGCATTGCATGCTTTAGAAACAGCTATACTTTGCTTGCTTCCAATTCCCTATACACACTTGAACCTTAAAGGAGAAGTCCACTTCCAGAACAACAATTTACAAATAATGTGCTCACCCCCTTGTCATCCAAGATGTTCATGTCTTTCTGTCTTCAGTCGTAAAGGAATTATGGTTTTTAAGGAAAACATTTCAGGATTTTTCTTCATATAATGGACTTTAATTGTGCCCCCGATTTTGAACTTCCAAAGTGTAGTTTAAATGCAGCTTCAAAAGGCTCTAAACGATCCCAACCGAGGAAGAAGGGTCTTATCTAGCGAAACGATCTGTCATTTTTTTTGAAAAATAAAAATGCACAAAATCTCGTGTAGCACAGGCTCTGGGATGCGCGTTCTTGAATGATTCGTTCATTTTGAACGGATCTTTAATGTGACTCGGGAAGAATGAGTCGTCTCGGGGAGTGATTCGTTCAATCGCGCATGCTTAACATCCTATTAGGTTCTGTACTGGAATTAGTTCACCTGTTTCGAGTCTTCGGGTTTTTCGAGTCCTTCGTTCATGGACTTATGGGGCTGTCACGTGGTGAACGAACGACTCAAACCCGAAAACTTGTCAGATAAGAGGTGAGGTGAGCTAAACATAGACTAAAGACCCAGGTAAACAATGAATTAATCTTTTCTGTTTCTTATAGCATTACAGTTTTATCCTGAAATGTTTTCCTCAAAAACCATAATTTCTTTACGACTGAAGACAGAAAGACACAAATATCTTGGATGACAAGGGGGTGAGTAAATTATTTGTAAATTGTTGTTCTGGAAATTATAGATTATTTAAAATAATAGTTCATTCTGAGCCGAGGTGCAGTTGCATGAATTACATGACGCTCTTCAGCACTCTTCTTCGTGATCATTTGAGTGTGCGCTTAAAAAGTAAATTAAAGTGCCATCTGCTGTTAAAAACTTAACTCAGAATCGATTCCAGAGAGAATCACGATACATTTGAAATCGATCCATGAATTGCGATGCATCGATTTATGGTCACAGCCCTAGTTCTATTTACAGCAAAGAAAATGTATAAGACTACAATATCTTATTTGGAGATTTTCTTTATACTTTTTGCAGGCGCAGACCGTTCTCCAACCAACAATGCCCAGTTTGGCTCAAAGCATCATACAAACTCCACTTCTGCAAACACAGACGTCCAACAACTCAATGTTACAACAGCACTCAAATCAGACGCCATCTCCACCTCAAGTGAGCGAACTGCTTCTGTCCAATTTAAATCAAACAATTGATCAAATGGGTGAAAGATGTATCTTGTAGATACTTAAGAGGGGTCGTGATCCATGTCTAAAGTTATCATAAGCTGCTTTTCCACTGTCAGGCTCTAACAAAAATTCATGCCTTTCTTTCTTCAGTCATAAAGAAATTGTTTTTTTGAGGAAAAATTTCAGGAATTATCTCCATGTAGTGGACTTCAATGGTGCCTGCGAGTTTGAACGTCCAAAATGCAGTTTCAAAGCAGCTTCAAAGGACTCTAAACAATCAGAGCCAATGAATAAGGGTCTTATGTAGCAAAACAATCAGACATTTTCTAAAAAAAAAAAAAAAAATTGAAATGTATATACTTTTTAACCTTAAATGCTCGACTTGTCTAGCTCTGCGATGCGCATGCATACTCTGTGTAATACTGCAGAACAGTCCCATCTTTTCTCCTCCAACTTTAAAATCGTCTTACATTTTTGTAATGGGCGTTTGACCTTCTTTGCCTGTTCATTTTGGGTCGGTACTTCTGCAGCGATGTAGGACGATTTTAAAGTTGGAGGAGAAAATGAGATGGGAGTTTTTCGACATACCCTAAACTGTATTGACTTGGATTACATAGAGTACGCATGCGCATGGCAGAGCTAGACAAGAGGTTAAAAAGTATATAAATTAACCGATCATTTCACTAGATAAGACCCTTATTCTTTGGCTGGGATTGTTTAGAGCCCTTTGAAGCTGCATTTAAACTGCATTTTGGAAATTCAAACCCACGGGCACCACTGAAGTCCACTATATGGAGATAATTGCTGAAATGACTCAAAAAACATCTCAAACTCAAAAAACATAATTTCTTCATGACTGAAGAAAGAAAGGCATGAACATCTGGGATGACAACGGGGTGAGTACATTATCTGTACATTTTAGTGGTGGAAGTGAACTTCTCGTTTAGCTGTTCCATTCCAAGTCGGCACGGATATGGTTTTGTGTGCCACTGTGGGGCTGATAACAGCGCTTGTAACACAAATGCAGAACACCCTACAAACCTATCAAACACTCAAAACGCCTTAGCAATCATGTAGCACTTTGCAGCCACCCTGAACACCCTAATAAAACACAGAGCCAGCAGTTAGTCATCGGCCAATGTCATGCTGTCATTGAGCTTTTCAGACGATTGAGCATTTCAAATTTGCAGCATAGTCCATTAGTGGGAGACCTTTCAGATTGGATTTTCAGTTTTGTGCTGACAGTTTTGTGGAAATTGTCAACAAATGTCCAAAATCTGAGGCCAAATCGGTGCTCGTTCTGAGCATTCTGAGCCAAGGTGCAATTACATGAATTACATGATGCTCTTCAGCGCTCTTCTTTGTGAGCATTTGAGTGTGCGGTTTAAAACTAGATTAGAGCACCATCTGTTGTTAAAAACTAAGCTCAGAATCGATTCCAGAGAGAATCGCGTTTCGGAAAATCTCAGAATAGATCCACGAATCGCGATGCATCGATTTTATCGTCGCAACCCTACAAATCAGTGTACAGACAACATGGATTGCAGGCTTTTTCTGGACTACAGTTTTTGACAGGAATACAAACATGCTTGTGCGAGAGCGCCTGTCTCTCATGTGATCTTTATTTCCCATATCAATTCTCTGATTGTGAAACGTAGTTTGTAGACAAGGCAGCAGGGTTGGCAGGTTCTCACAACAAAACCCGCCCAATTGCTACTCAAATCTAGCCCAAAACTAGCCCAATCACATTTCGAGGAGGGTCCCCTGTTAAAATTAGCATTCCGGGGTAATATAGGGTTTTTTTTGTCTGGCTTCCTCTGGTAAATTTGCATTTCAGGAGCTAAATATTACGTTATTGGGGTCGCTTCAACCTGTGGATATCGTAAACAACTGACGGCAATGGTGTTAAAGTAGCCCGATTCTGCTGGAAAACCGCTGGACTTGGCAACACTGCAAGGCAGAGTTGTCGGTGATTCTTCCTGAATCCGATGTGTAGTAAGTGCACAATAGCATCTAGATGGCACCCCAGACAGTCGTGCAGTGTGAGAAGAGCAGCAATATGACGACGTCATAAACCACGCAGTGTGAACCCAGCATTAGCGAACAAGAAGAAAAACAGTGATGAAAACAAACAAATGGGAAACTTGGTGTATAGTTTGTATATTCACAGTCTGAGCTCCTCTGGTTTCTCATTTGGAATGACTAATACAGATTACTGCCATCTGCTGGTATGGAGAGTAATTTCTTCTTAAGCAGGGTCAGAACAATATATGCTAGTCGGCCATTGACTGGTATTCATTGTGTCGAGTTCAAGAGCAACTTTTCAGCCCAGATGTAGGTCAACGTCACAGCATGAGCTACTTTAGACATACTAGGTAATTACGATATACATGAAGTACAATTCTATTTGAAAAGACATAAATCACAAATAAGACTACTATTTACTTTGCAGTACAATAAAAATATTAATACAACAGTTAGAAGGGAATACACCATATGATCTGAGTTGTGATGTGATGCATGTATACTTTAAGGTGCTTGTAGATCTTGACCTTTCTTTTAGTGTTCCCGTACTTCATAAATTCAGTTCAGCTCACTATTGTGATGACAAGGCCCAGACGCATTTCTCTCTGATTTGGCTCGTAGGTTGAAATGGAAAGCCTTTCTGAGGCCTGCAATGTGTTCTGTGCTTATCTCTGATGTTGTCCTGGCAATAGCAGTTGAGTTCAGGTGATACATTACCCTCTCAACAACATCAAACGCAGACCTGACTAAATAGGTGACAGAAGTAGAAAGTACAGAGAAAATCAGAAAGAGCACTTATCACTAAGACAGAGAGTTGGTTCAAGAACAAGAGGCCTCTGTTTACATATTGATATACACACATTTTCCTACTCACAAAGCACACTGGGCCTAAAACTGCCTCCTGCTGCATGTGTTTACAGGCTTTATCAATGTGTGGAAGCTCGTCTTCTGGGTTTGAGTACAGGCAGAACCAGAACCAGCCCATGGCAGACATGCCACAGTGCTTCCTCAACAACTCGCCCAGACACACAAATGGACCCATTAACAAAGTAAGACAAACTGACAATTAGCATGTGCCAGTACATGAACACAAAGGGCCAGATTTGTTAAACAGGGCACATTGGCATTAGAGCGCTATTTCATAAAAGCGCAGATGGGAGGGGAAAATTCTGCATGTGATTTACTGACAATGTGCATATTAAAGAACACAGACACAGTCAGATCATTTCCACAATGACAGCGCAACCTACCAAGAGCAGCGCAAATTACCGCCTGCTTTAAGACATGCTTTTTTGGGGGGTGTTAAATAATGGCACAAATACCAGTAATTTGACGAGCAGTATCACGTTGCGGGATTCTCCTCCCATAAATTTTGCTGACATAAATCCTGACAGTACTATTTTACAGTACTATTTTAACACCAAAAGACTGTTTGCCCTCTCCTAGCTAGCACAAGCTACCTTTCAAGTGTTGAAGCGCACAAAAAGAGGTTTAGAACTCATTATGCATTGCTTACTCGGTTTATTACACAGTTTAAAAGTTATATCTTTTATTCAGCCTCCCTCGCCTTGTCAGCTCAACTATATCCTTCAGCCATCGACGTTCCCCAATCACTGCAGCCCAAAGAGCAAAGACCCGCCCCGTTACGAAGAAGCTGTCAAACAGACCAGAGGTCTACAAGCCACAATGCAGGTAATTTAAAGCCCAATGTATACTTCAGTTTTGACAGCCAAACACATCGTTTTGTACATATTTTGGACCATGGGGGGCAACGTTACTTAAAGATGGTCCTCACTGCAGAACACAGGATCCAGGGGGCAAGGTTGAATCCAGATCCAACTCCTCCCACTTTACATATACCTAAACCTACCCATCTCTACCTCCGGATCCCTAAACTCCCATATCTCCACCCCCTCAAAGTGGATCAAATCCCCGCCCCCTAAATCTTATGTTCTGCAATGAGGAGCTACTGGTTATTTGGATGACACGAAATAGTTGCACTTGGTGAGCAACTGGCACTACCTGTTGCTATTTTTACCACAACACAATTCGAAAAATAAAATACTGACGCGATGACCATAGCTACTGAAAGAGCTTACAGGTGGCGATGGATATAAGCGACTTAAAACAAATGCCATACCATCATGTTTTCCCCACAAGGAGTCCAAACGCATCAGGATATTGAGTGAAATCTGTGCTGAGAAACTTCTTCAGTGGCCTGTGGATGAATAAAACTTTCTAAAGACCTGCGTCTTTGTTCTGTTCACTTTAGCCCTGGTGCCTTTAAGGCTTGATCACAGCTGACAAGCGTCACATGTTTACATCCTGCCAGGATGGCATCTATTGTTTCTTGTCTCTGCCATTTGTAAGCTCTTTCAATAGCTGTGGTCTACTAAAAGCCTCAAAGGCATCAAGGCTAAAGTGTTGAGAACAAAGACGCGGGTTTTTAGAAAGTTATATTCGTCCATAGGCATCTTCCCATTCTTTTGTCCTCTTCTTATCACTAGGAAAGCAGTGAAGACTTGCATCACTTCTTTTTTTGCCCTTCAACTGAAAACAACAAGCAAAAGCCACAGAATGTGGCATCGTATCAGTATTTTATTTTCTGAGTTGTGTTGGGGTAACCATTTGACATCTTCGAAATAATGGCGCCTCCATAGTCCAAAAAATATATAAAACAATGTGGATTTTTTTAAATAACGTAAATCTTTCATGGGTTTTCTTCTACATATTTCAGACATAATTTGCATTATTTTAAGCCATTTAGGTTTTAATATCTGGGGTTCCCTTTAAATCGCCCATCAACGCTGGTATCTGTTGTTAGTTTTTTTTTGTTGTTGTTATGGTTCTCATTATTGATCTCTTTTTCAAATATGAAACAATAGTGGTGCCCCCTTCTGGACAAATGTACATTATTAGAGATTTTAAAGGGCAAAATACTAATATTGCATACTATTTTGAACACTTTACTGTCATCTTAATACCTTGTATTCTTCCATAAAGGTTCCCACTGCTACCAGTCAGCACATGGATGATTTGTTTGACATTTTGATCGAGAGTGGAGGTGAGAAAAGTCAAAAGATGTCTTTGATTTCAGCTTCAACAGATATGTACAACTAAACCATTTTCTCTGTTTTCCCAGAAATATCCCCTCTAACCAGGCAGGATCCTTCTCTAGACAAACTTCTTCCGGTGACCGCAAACATCACCACCCTGCCCATCAACACCGTGCTGTCTCGTCCTCCCCCACAGATACACGTTGCCCGCACACCCAACCAAACCCATGCGCCTCCACCCAACATGGTAGCCCTGGCCTCCGATAACCAGTTGGAGGCCCTTCTGGAGGATGCTGAGCCACGGACCCTGAGACTGATGGAGGAGCTTAAAAACCAGCTACTGGAGCGGCCCCACTCCCCAATGGACACTTCAGATCTGACCTTCACTGACACGCCGCCTTCCACCCTCCCTCTGCAAGACACGGGCCTCGACAACATGGAGTGGTTGGACCTTACGATTCCAGGTCCTGCTGGTATCTCCTCACCCACTGCTGTCTTTTCATCAGATTTCTTGGACTCCACAGATTTACAGTTACACTGGGACTGAGCTCTTGGAGGGATGGAGATTGGAGACGTTCTGAAATATCTGCGGTGTGCAGTCAGATTTCTTGGGTTCAGACGATCTGTGCGCAACCACTGATAGTGTAGCATCAGCTTTTCTCAATTGTGCCTATATATGACCCTGAACCACAAAACCAGTCATAAGTAGCATGGGTATATTTGTAGCAATAGCCAACAATACACTGTATGGGTCAAAATTACAAATTTTTCTTTTATGCCAAAAATCATTAGGATATTAAAAATCATCTTACATGAAGATTTTTTTGCAAACTTCATACAGTAAATATATCACAATTTTATTTAATTTTTGATTAGTAATATGCATTGCTTAGAACTTCACTGGGACAACTTTAAAGGCCATTTACTCAATATTTAGATTCTTTTTTTTGCACCCTCAGATTTCAGATTTTCAAATAGTTGTATCTCAGCCAAATATTATCCTTTCATAACAAACCATACATCAATGGACATCGTATTTATTCAGCCTTGAGATTATGTATAAATCTCAATTTCAAAAAATTTACCCTTACAACTGGTTTTGTGGTCCTTGGTCACATATGTGCAGGTTTTTGTACTGTTATTGTCACTAACACCTCCTTCAAGGTGGAAGAAGAATGTAGAGACACTTTTTTTTTTTCACTTGTATATTTAGGCAGTGAGCTTCTGCTTTTCATATTTTGAAGCAGTCTTTGACTGCTGGCCTGTATTATATAGAATGTTAGAATGTTTTTTTAGATTCTGATAAGTATAATTTTGTCAAAAAGACAACATATTTTAAATTGATATCATATATATTTTGGGGAAGTAAGGACTAGAAGTACAATCATGAATCTTGTGCCTTTGCTATTTACATTGTCCAGAAACTCTATAGTTTCCAAATTTAAAGGGATAGTTCGTTCGAAAAATGATTGTTCTTGTTCCAAACTCATATCTTTCTTTTTTTTGAACTCAAAATGTTTTGAAGCTTGTTCAGCTGTTTTTTCACTAAAAGCCAATGGGGTCCAAAACTTTCAAGCTCTGAAAAGGATATAAAGGTAGCATAAAATGAATCCATATAACTTGACTGGTATATTCAAAGCTTTCTGAAGCAGTACACTCACTTTCTATGATAAACAGATCAAACTTTATTTACTCAAAGTCTTTCCAGTCCAGTTCCAGTTTTCCAGTTCACGTTGGTACATCATACAAATGATTCATATGGATTGATTTCACGCTACCGTTATGTTCCTTTTTGAGCTTGAAAGTTTTGGGCCCCATTGAAAACAGTTGAAATATTCTTCACATATGAGTTTGGAACAACATGGAAGTTAAATAAATAATGGCCACATTTTAATTTTGAGGTAAACTATCCTTTTAACTACAGAGTTTGCACAAACGTTTGTGATGGAAACATTGTGCCATGGTAATTGTTACAAATGTGATGTCACCTTCATTGAAGGAGCCTGTTTAGTAGCTTTTTTACATTCACTACCGACTGCCATGGTAAATGGGCTGTTAACGGTTGCATTGGGGTACTCGAAATTGTGGCAGCTAAATAATAACATTCAATTTCTAAACATTAGAAATCATCCAGTGCATGGACTGGGAAAGGTCAGAGCGAGTTTGTTTACCAAACCCAGCATGGGGCCAAAGAGAGAGAGGGAGGGAGGGAAGAAGGCACACAAACGCCTGACTAGGGGCCATTATTATCCCTATCAAAGAGTAGAGTGGACAGTCTGAACTGCCACTGTTGCATATCTTGACCAGGGAAACAACACTAAACAGGACCAGTGAAATTTCCATATTCAGATGAGGCGATCGGAATGACATCAGAGAGCAGCTGCGTTTTGATTGGTCAGATTCTTTACCGCAGTACAGTAGATGTTTGTTTTGGACGTAGATAACTTAACAGACCTTCTTTCTTCATAACCACTGAAATACAGGTAGCTGGCAGGTGATATGCCTTTGTTAATGTACCTAGACCCTATCTTCTCAGTTATTTGTAAGAATGAATTAGTCAGATTGCCTTTTAGATTAATTTTCGATAAAATGTAACAATGTAGCGACATCTGCTGGAACGTTTTCGAAACAGGCGGCTGAATGATTTTTTTTTTTTTTTTTAAATCACCACTCCCTTCAGATGTATCGCTATGAAATGTTTTTCTTCAACGTTTGGCCGATGTAATATCAGATTTCTCTGTGAAAATATGCCAGACATGCCACATAGTGCACTTACTTGACGTTGCACTCAACTCATTGACAATCAGTTCTTTATCCAAACATGTTGTCAAAATGTAAGAATGTATTTTTGTATTTAGAAACATGATTTCTAAAGTGATACCGTAGTTCTGTCTCTATCAGAGACCCAAAGCTTTTAATTTTGTAAACATGCCATTTTACTGCATTTGTGCAGTTCTCACATGTATTTTTATCACGTTTTATGGCTCTAAAATATTTTTAGTGTGAAAACTTTTTTTTCAACATGTCCATCAGAGTAATTGCTCTGTTATGAAGTGGAAAAGAAGAAAATATTTGAAATCTTACTGACCCTTTGAAGTGCGACGTAGATTGTATGCCTCATATTTTGCACAGTGTATATATTTTTACAACATACATTTTATACAAATGTATTTGTGCAACTGTAAATAATGTTTCGAGGTTATCTTTGTACATATCTTTATTGTATATACAGCCTTTCATCATTAAAATGTTTCTGTATTTGAACCATTGAAATGACTTGTAGTTCTGATCCAAAGAAAGTAACACCACAATAAATAGGACATTTGACAATTTACCAAAGATGATATTTTTTTCCTCAAAGAAATGTGTAGTTTCTAATCTACGGAACAAGATAAAATAATTTATAATTGCTTTCAATCAGCTGAAGAACTCATACTCTACTACATGCAAACAGAATCTGGCATTTGGTGACAAAGTATCGCCAGGGTTTCTGCAGATTTTATAAAGGTCAATTTAAGACGTTTTAAGACTAAGTAAAGAAACTTATAAGGAATAATTTGATGTTTTTAAAAGGTAAATGTCTAAGCAGCAGAGAATGGCTTGTGGTTCCAACTGATCTCTATTCATTTTAATTTATATTCCAAAGAAATAAAAATAGCTCTGCTCTCAACCACTAGAATATGAAAATCACTGTACCTTCTCATCACACGAGAAAAAAAAAAATTGAAAACCTTAAATCAAGATACATTTACTTCAGAAGCAAGTCTGAAGATGATTTTCAGTCAGTTTTGGTGAAAATCCAGTCAATGGTTTAGCAGGAGAAACAGGTTTTCAAAGAAAATTAAAATAGCAGACAGGAAGTTTGTGGTGTTGATGGTATCAGTGTTCTCATTATGAATCTTTGGCGCCACCCCAAAATATTTTGAGTACCTTCATGGCACAGTGCCAAAGACACATACTGAGTTTCGTAACGATACGCTAATGTGTTCATAAAATATACCATTTTACAACTAAATTCAAAATGGCTTATGTGGAATAACTGTGCATCAATCAACTTGGTACGGCACTGAATCTAAAGAGACCACCTTGATCTTGATTTTAGACCAAACCGTTCAGAAGTTACAAGCAAAAATATCATTTTTCATATCACCTGACAACTAGGTGGCGCTGTGCCAAAACTGTGCGGGTTTCCTCGGGGTGTGACTGTCATAACACACAGCAAATTTGGTTTGAATACACTACAGTGTTGCATAGTTAAAGCCTCACATCCATTTTGGTGTGCGTTTTGTTGAATTAATTTGCATGTTATTCAAAATAATTAACTTAATTGTTCTTTTTTTTGTCAGCATTGTCTGATGATCTGATTTGATTTTCATATAAATCAGATTAATAGTCTAGGAGGAGTTCAAAAAAGTAGGTTTTACAGAAAAATCAAAATGTCTGGAATTTTCATAATGAAAAATTCCATGTTTTTCTTTCTTTCGTTCTTTCTTTTTGTCAGCATAGTCGGAAGACGATCTGATTTTCATGTAAATCAGACTAATGGTGTAGGAGGAGTTCGAAAAAGTAGGTTTTCCATCATTAAAATTTTTGTGACATTTTGACATGTTTTCGAACTCCTCTGAGACTATTAGTCTGATTTACATGAAAATCAAATCAGGTCATCTTCATGCAATGTAAGAAAAGAAACATGGAATTGTTTCCAACATTTTGGCTTTTCCGTTAGATCATCTTCAGGCAACGATGACCAAAAAAGAGAAAAACAGGATTTTACAAAGAAATCTAAATGTCGGGGATTTTTTTATGACTGAAAATTTCCTGTTTTCCTTTTTTTTGTCAGCATTGTCAAGATTATCTGATTTGATTTTAATGTAAACCAGACTAAAGGTCTAGGTGGAGTTCGAAAAACTACGTTATATGGAAAAATCTAAATGTCTGGAAAATTTTCATGGTGGAAAATTCCATGTTTTTCTTTTTCTTTTTTTGTCAGCATAGTTGGAAGACGATCTGATTTGATTTTCATGTAAATCAGACTAATGGTTTAGGAGAAGTTAAAAAAAAGTAGGTTTTTCGTCATGAAAATTTCCATGAAAAGCTGATTATTTTTCAAACTCCTTCTAGACTATTAGTCTGATTTACATGAAAATCAAATCAGATCATCTTCAGGCGATGCTGACCAAAAAAAAGGAAAAAAGAAAAAGAAACTCATGGAATTTCGCCATCATCAAAATTTTCCCAACATTTTGACTTTTCCATCAGATCATCTTCAGGCAACGTTGACCAAAAAGAAAAGAAAGAAAAACACAGGATTTTACAGAAAATCAAAATGTCAGGAAAGTTTTTATGATGGAAAATTTCATATTTAGTCCGAAGACAATCTGATATGATTTTCATGTAAATCAGACTAATGGATCAGGAGGAGTTCGAAAAAGTCCAAAAAATTTTCCATCATGAAATTTTCCGTAACATTTTGACATTTTTCAAACTCCTTCTAGACTATTAGTCTGATTTACATGAAAATCAAATCAGATCATCTTCAGGCGATGCTGACAAAAAAAAGGAAAAAAGAAAAAGAAACACATGGAATTTTCCCATCAACAACATTTTGACTTTTCCATCAGATCATCTTCAGGCAATGCTGACTAAAAGACAGGATTTTATGGAAAACCAAAATGTCGGGAAACCATACAGATTTAAGGGCTGCCATAGACTTGAACAGAAGAACACTAACGGATGCAATCGATATCTATGCACCTTTGATGCTTGGCCCACAAATATCAGCTTAATTAAATCACAGCGTTACAGACATTTATTACTATTTTAGGCATAAACTCACTTAGTTGTGTTCAGGTTTTCTTCAGAATCGCTTTAGAAATATAAGGTTGTATCTGCATTCTGAGCACTTTTGAGATATTGAGCTTTAAAGTTTTTGCGATCCGTAGACTTCTGTAGATAGAACCATTTTTGTTTTCTAAAAAAAGGCCCAAAATGTACACAGCTTACAAAAGAAACATCACACAATGTAAATAAGTTGTCACAGAACACGAATATGTGAATAACTCAAAAATGTTAGATAAAACCTTATAATTCTAATTATAAGGTATAATGACGATAATATAAGAGACTTTGTATCTTGACTCTGTACTCTGATTTAAGACCTTTTTGAGGCCATAAATTGTAGAAGGGCGATTTAAGACTTTTTGAAGACCTGCAGAAACCCTGATTGTGTCTTGACTCCATTTTTTATATTCCTGTACAACCGGAAAGCGTTCAGTGATTTAGCAAACATTCAAGCCAAAATTCAAATTTGGCATTGAACGTTTTTGATGTTCAAACCATAAGACTGAGATCTCCCTGAAGATTCAGACGTCTTACATTTTCCTTTCGGTCCTGGAGGTAAGTTTTAAGGCAAACCGAAAACGTGGCTTAGTCCCCGCAAAGAGCGAACCACAAGATATCACCACCGTATCCTTTAAGAAAGGCAATCCAGGTAATTCCATGGGTAAACCATTCAGGATGACATCGGCTGAAACAATTCAAGCAATCTCTTCAGAGTTCACATTACAGGGATTTAAAAATTCCACTCTTTAAAACTTTTTGCATGTTTTAATGTGACTGCGACATTTTGGACAAGTGTGAACGACATCTTTGCATCCATCCACGCAGAACGGGATTAAACAGCAGCCAGCTACACAACTACACAAGAAACAGTCAAAAACACAAATAGGTTACGTTTAACCCTTAATAGAAAGACAATCTGTTAATCACATGGTGGAATAGTGGACACAAATGAGAGTAAAGCAAATAAAGTAACAGATGACAACTCACCAAAAAAAAATGGAAATTAAACACACAATATAAGCCGCACCGCCAACTTTGGTCTTGATGTCTGTGGTTATATACTGGCGACAGAATGGACACTGCGTCTTACACGAGTCTCGAGGAAACTGCTGAACATCCAGAATCACCTGCGGGGCTAAGAAAAACAAACATGAGCCATTATCAGGAAGCTCTGGTGCTGTTGGATTTTCTATTTGCGTAGTTGACTCTCGTCTCAAAAACATCACTGAAAACAGTGTAAATGCCTACTAACCTGGATAAGATGGCGGACTGGCTATAAATATTACACCAGATGAAACAGTTGTGTCTGAAATAATAAAAAAAATAAGGATGAAAAAGCCCTGTACTTTCAAATACAAACGCAAAGGTCAAATGGCAAATGTTTAAGTATATTTCCTAAAAACTGTTCATAAAAGTGCCATACCTATTAAATGAGTGCCTCCTGACCTTTCTTGCATGTTCTCCAGTTTAATCTTCTTTTCAGTGAGAACTTTAAGCTCCTCATCAATTTCTTTAAGTTCTTCAGTATCTCTGCCATACTCTGTTGGACACAAGATCTCGTGTGAGTAACCTCAGTTTATACCTTACATTTTGTAACACTATACAATTAGAAATCGCTATATATCTCTGAATGTCTTTCACAGTTTATTTAGCTTCTGTTATTAAGTAGTTCCAGCAAACGGGACTCACGCTGCTCATTCTGGCCGCTGGTTCGCTTGAACTGGATGAGCATTGCCAGGATATTGCGTTTATCAATCAGCTGCTGTCTGCGAAAAGACAGCCGGTTCAGCTCCTCAAAAATGTTCGTCAACTGATTCTCAGGCATGTTGACGGTTAAGATGACTGTTTATTTAAATCTCCAAAAGAATCAAACCTTCATACAGCATCCAGTCTGAAAGACATAGAAGAATGCAGGAGAACTGTTTAATATAATAGTTTATTCTAATACAAAAAAAATACTACTTAAGAACAAAATGAAATTAAAAAGCCATTTAATAATTACCCATGTGTGCTGCAGTGTCTCTTCGGTCGCTCTTCACATTGCAGTAATAAGGAAATAAAAGGCTGGTAATACTGTAGCGGAACAGTATGAGGAACATGTTCAAAATATTTAAAGTGTGTGGTTTACCTGTGTTTTACTAATAACTCACGTAGTGACTAGGGTCTTAAACAACAAATATCTATAGCTTTGCTGCAAATCTGATGAGACTGTAATATTAAGCATTTTAAAAACCAACATTAGGGTGATTTAATTGCACTCTTGAAAACAACCCATTTTCACCATGTTTGTTTAATTATTTTGATCAATATAAAAGCAACATAAAATACTCAAATATGACTTTAAAGCACTTCATTAGACATGTACTTTCAGTGAATCAGCAATTTTGTGAATGTACCATGTATACGTTAATAGCCAGGTGTCTGGTAAAAGAGGAATAACACACATTTGCATATTTGCAAATAT
>JAHKKF010531419.1:0-10656 GCA_019740295.1 Labeo calbasu | reverse complement strand
AATCTCTGCATCCAACAACGGAGAGAGGAGAGAAATGAACGAATCATTTACATGGGTATTATACTTACACATACAGTATAATTATAGTACAGTACCAGAAGATGATGGAAATGTCACTATTCTATATGTACAGTAAACTGTGGTACATGTTGAACACCTTCAGAAGTGTGACTGTCAAATTTTATTTGTAAACATTTTTTTTATGTGTAGTCTACTGCATTTTTGCAGAACTGATGACTAATGACTACCTAGAGATATAGTCTAGTGTTAGGAGACCAAATAGTACTGTATACTGTAATGAAATTTAGCCAAATGTGCAGAGGATGCTTTAATTTTTAATTTATTTTTTTTTTACTGTACTGTATTGTGGTGCATACCAAGTTCATATACAGTTCTTTATTATTAGAACTTTTCTAGTGCTTTTCATCTGCAAGATTACAGTAGTAAAATGAAAAGATTTTTTTCCCAAATGTTAATTGCTGAATTAGCAATCTGTAATTTAATTTATGTTGTACACTGTAATATACATTGAATTGCAATTAATTCCTGGTAAGACTTTTTTGTTAGTGTTATTGATCTCATGAGTGTTCACTGGGCAGGAGAGTCATCGTTGTATTTGAATTGTGTGTAATCATTTAAGAATACCTGGAATAACTAGATTGAAACGTTTGAAAGACAAATTTATGCTGGCTTGTCTTAAGACTTGTTTAAAAACATAAATATTTTGGTCAGTTACATGTTCTAGATGTTTGCTAAAGTGTTGCTAGTTGGTTGCTATATTCTGGGTGGTTGCTAGGCTCTTGCTATGCAGTTGCTGGGGTGTTGCTAGATTTTATGGTTGATTGTGTGTCATGAGTGATTATAGACATTCACACCTCTGTAAATAACAGAAAATCAAACATTGTTTCCAAAACTGATCCAGTTTCAGTACTTTGATATTATAATACTTCTTTATAATGTTAGGAAATTAACATTAAATCATCGACATTAACATCTTAAACTTGCACTAAAACATGATTTATACCATCTAAGTAGTAATTTAATAGAATTGCATGTCTTCTTTAGTGATACAAGCTCAGAAACATTTACTGTATAACCTGTTTAAGTTTTTTATATTGTTTATTGACTTGGTGCCATGATGGACATTGAAATGTTTTTATTTTTTATTTTAAACAGCATAGATGATTACTTAATGGTAATGCAATATTTGTGAACACAACTGTGTATGTCAGACTATAAATCCCCCAAAACTATGTATGGGGGAGTTGCCACCCCTCATAGACCCCTTTGCCACCCTAAAAAAATATTTTCTAAATCCCCCCCTGACTGTTATTAACCTTGTTAGTTCTAGGGCCAGATTTAAACGGGGCAAATTAGCGCAAGATCCCAATTCCAAAACGGTGGCAATTGGCGTGGAAATTTCTACGGGGGATTTACTGACAACGCGCAAATTAAAGAACACAGAGATCATTTACATATCGGCCAACAATATACCAAGCGCAGCGCAGATTAGCCTAGTCCCAGATAAAGAAATAAAGAAGCCACAGTGCGTTGAAAAAAAAAAAAATGTTGTTTTGATGGACCTGGTATTGCGTGACTCCTCCTAGTTGAGCATTCTTTTATTTCCTGAAGCAAATTAAAAATAACATAGCTTGGCATATGATATGTTCGGATAACGTATTCTTCTGGCATTCTAAAAAAAATAATACGAGTGGAAAAAGTCCTCTCCCTTCTACCACACGCTCTCTGTTCTCTGCGGTGCCTCTTCCTAGCAACAACAATTGCAGCCATTTCGAGCGCAAAATAGTTTAAGACATGCTTTTTGGGCGTTAAATAATGGCGCAAATACCAGTAATTTGATAAGCACGAACGTTCGTAAATGCGTGATTATTTTTAATACTCTCCTCCCATAAATTGTGTCTGAAAGGGAAACTCCTACAAATGCATATTCAGTTAAGGGGGAAAAAACCACACCTTTTCAGTGCTAATTTTTCACTGCGCATCTAGTAAATCCTCACAGTACTTTAACACAAGTATTTTAACACCAAAAACGGTTTGCGCTGGTGCAGGCTGTCAGTAAATCTGGCCCCCTAGTCTTGATAGATCTGTAATGTACGACGGGCGCCGCAATGGTAGTTTCCGCTGCAATTCAGAAAATTGTGTCTGTCAAACTTACAACACGTAAATTGACCAATTTCTCTTGAAATACATCAAAGTTCTCTTGTATGTTTTGAAGCATAGCTGTTAGTTTGAGCTGGTTTAAGCTGGTCCATAGCTGGTCAAGAGCTGGTTTAAGCTGGTTCTTAGCTGGTAATTTTCTGGTCCTAAGCAACTAGCTCCTGCTCAGGACCAGCACATGACCGGGTTAAACCAGCTTATGACCAGCTAAAACCAGCAGCCATGCTTCGAAACATACCTAACCCACATATGCTGGATTTTTCAGCAAGGTAATGCTGCATTCGTGCCCTAATTCCGAGATGACAACACGTGACATTTTACTCTGAGCTTTCCATGTCCTTGGACTCAGAGGTAGTGCCAAAGTAGCACTAGTCTTGCATAGCCAGACCTTCAGACTGATGGTAGAAAGACTGGAACCCTTGGCCGCTTTGAATGGCCAAGGCCTGACCAAGAGGCCATATGACTGACAGGTTAAGCAACCAGTCACGTTTCGTTTTGTGCCGCATCATGTTTAGGGGTGTGGAAATGTTGCCACAATAATAGACTAAGGTTAAAAACTCTTGAACATGTTTTAAAAATTTTCTTAAGATTCCACAAACTTCAAATATTTTACATACTTTTAAAAATCAGTTGTTTAGTTGATCCTAATAAGCGTTCATTGTCACAGTTGTAAACATGATGGCTTTCACGATAAGAGATTGGTGTCACAGCATCCAGATGGAATGCAATACACACATCTCCTGGAAATCTTGTATAATTCAACCAATCTGTGCATGTTTGTTTCTGGCTCATTGCCAGCAAAAGCAAGTTTGACACATTGTAAACCCCATATGTGGGACCGTACTCCCAGGGGCTCAGAAATAACATCTCAACGTGTAGGGCCTTACAGCTCAAGCAGTTGAAAAACAGATCATCCTTTTTTGACTCTGTTTAAATTTCGGTAACACTTTACAATACCGTTTATGACTTTACTTGTTGAGGTACACAACTATTAAGTAATTGTTAAAGCAGAACTCCACTTCCAGAACAACAATTTACAAATAATTTACTCACCCCCTTGTCATCCATGATGTTCATGTCTTTCTTTCTTCAGCTATAAAGAAATTGTTTTTTAAGAAAAACATTTCAGCATATTTCCCATATAATGGACTGTTATGGTGCCCCGATTTTGAACTTCCAAAAGGCAGTTTAAATGCGGCTTCAAACAATCCCAAATGTGGTTGTAAAGTATCCCAGCCGAGGAAGAGGTATCTAGCGAAACGATCGGTTATTTACATTAAAAAAAAAAAAAGTAAATAAAAACTTTTTATTCTCAAACGCTCGTCTTGCCTTGCAGTACTTGAACTCTATGTACTCTGGCTCAAGACAGTTAGGGTATGTTGAAAAACATCATTGCAGAAGTTCCGACCCAGTCTTTGCAAAGTAAACATGCAAAAAAGATCAAACACCCTTAACAAAAAAGGTAAAGCAGCGATATAGTACGATTTTGAAGTTGAGGGAGAACATGAGATGGGAGTTTTTCGACATACCCTAACTGTCATGAACAGGAACAAAAACAGTCCAGGCGGAGAAAGACAAGACAAGCATTTGGCATTAAAAAGTATATAAATTGTATTATTTTTATTAAAATAACCAATCGTTACACTAGATAAGACCCTTCTTCCTCAGCTGGGATCATTTACAACCGCATTTGGCATCATTTGAAGCCGCATATAAACTGTGTTTTGGAAGTTCAAAATCGGGGCACCATATCAGTCCATTATATGGAGAAAAATGCTGAAATGTTTACCTCAAAAAACATAATTTCTTTATGACTGAAGAAAGAAAGACATGAATATCTTGGATGATAAGGGGGTGAGTAAATCATTTGTAAATTGTTGTTCTGGAAGTGGTGTTCTCCTTTAAGCAATATGTCATTGTGGTTATGGATTTAGAGTTAGTTAGTCATGCACCTCAACAAGTAAAGTCATAACATAATGATATTTTTGCAGATTAGTAGTTAATGATTAATTAAAGTAGAAAAATGAAAGTTGAAATGCATGGCTTCAACCCATTGATGTAATTAACACATACGTTTACATTATTAGTTAATATAACATGTTATTAGGGAATTAATACATTATGACACATTTAACTAATAAAAATACTGATTAGTTAATATAATCTGTGCATTAGTGAAGCATGAGTTAATGTGTATTTGTGCACCCTTATTGTAAAGTGTTACCTTATTATTATTATTATTATTATTATTATTATTATTATTATTACTGTTATTATTGCTATTATTATTTATGTGATCCTGAAAGCTGAATAAATAAGCTTTCCACTGATGTATGGTTTGTTAGGAATAGAACAATATTTGAATATTTGAATCTGAGGGTGCTATATATATATAGAGAGAGAGAGAGAGAGAGAGAGAGAGAGAATCACCTTTAAAGTTGTCCAAATGAAGTTTTTAGCAATGCATACTACTAATCCAAAATTAAGTATTAATATATTTAAGGTAGGAAATTTACAAAATATCTTCACAGAACATGATCTTTACTGAATATTCTATTGATTTTTGGCATAAAATAAAAATCGATAATTTTGACCCATACAATGTATTTTTGGCTATTACTACAAACATACCTGTTCTACTTATGACTGGTTTTGTGGTCCAGACTCACACGTACTTTTATTTTACAGAAAACTACAGAATGACCTGTTAACATCCAGTGGGCCTGTAACTATAAATCATTAGAAACATCTCAGGTTTTATATCTGAATATCTGCCATCTGCATTTACAGTTTCCAATCAGTTTTTATGTAGCTGACTTCATGACTGGTCGTAACTTTTTAAAGAAAACAAAATAGATGACTAACTTGTAAGACTACTCTAAGCATTCCATGCAGCAGGCTCCCAGGTAACAAAAGGAAGCTATTTCAAATACTCAGCCGACATTTTAAATGTTACCCTTTTTTGACAAAAGCTTTTAAAGACCTTCTTATCACGAAATTGGGAAGATGTTTAGGGTGTGTTGCATATTTTCGGGGTGTGTCAACTCGCTGTTGAAGAGAGAAAAGAAGAGGGAGGAACAAAGTATATCCAACTTTGCGCCTGCAAGCCATTTAAGCGCACAGTAGACAAATGTCCAGGGCCAATTGCGTTTTGGGGGGACTTGCTGATTTATAAAAGAGATTTGCTGTTTTATAAGCTTCACCTGCTGTAAGAAAGTGAAAGGTTTTATTCAACCTGTCTGCTGATTTTCTGTAAACTTTAACTCATTGGTCTCAAACTCAATTCCTGAAGGGCCACAGCTCTGCACAGTTTAGCTCGAACCCTTATCAAACACACCTGATCCAGCTAATCAAGGTCTTCAGGATTACAAGAAACTTCCAAGCAGGTATGATTTGGAACTCTGCAGAGCTGTGGCCCTCCAGGAATTGAGTTTGAGACCACTGCTTTAACTGGTCGATGGAAAATAAGCTAATGTGTGTTCTGAAGATCTAAGCAATCAGAATAATAATGCATCTACAGTAGAATTATTTACATATTTCGAAGTGCCCACAAGAACAATACCTTTTATGTTGATTACTGTACTATAGACAACGCTGTTTTTACAGTGGCAAAGCATCTTCAGTGTTTGTAAAATGTTGAATTAAAGCGATAAGGCACAATCCAGCAATCGCCATTCGTCAGTATCTTTTCAGAATTCATTACCTTGCTCAATTACTTTCCTCTTCTCTTCACCAGACTAGTGGTGCTGGCTCTTCATTTTCAAACATTAACACACGTGACTGACATGAAAGTTATTTGACAAGAGGCCCCCAGGTGGCCTCAGGGGCCCTAAGTAGCCGCTTATAAAATAACTTTGAGTAGATCCGTAGCCTAATTATTTTAGTAATGGGGAAGCAGATACCATGACGCCCAAATGTACAAAGAACTCAGGATGCTTTGCTGGGAGGACTCTAGCTTTTGTAATAATGGTAATTTTAGGTGTCCTTTCAGCTGTATTAAATTATAAAACCCTTTATAATCTATTATAAGATTAAACTTATTTCATATTTTTTCGAAATTTTGGATATTAAGAAAGGCACCTGCAATTATGGCCAAACGAAAGATTTGTAGTATGTTGTGTGCTCCTACTGTAAAAACCTAAAAACAAAATTAGGAACACCTTATCAAATGACAAATGACAGAAATTAACCTTCCCATTATGAAGCAATATTTGACTCCTTAAAGGTTTTTTTTTTTTTTTTTTTTTAACCTTTGTAATGCCATTTTTCTAACTTCAGATTATTTTTTTTCCAAAAAAATTCAATTAAACAATAAATTACATTAAAATAATATGATACAGTCAGGAAGAATAAGTTACCAGTCAAATGAAATCAGAAACAACAATTCACCTTTGCACGGCACAGAAGAGCACAAATGTGGCATTAAGGAATATTTACAGATTTTTTGATTCAAGATTCAGAGGTGGCATTAATGCATTTCATAAGAACAATGCTATGAGATTAATGTTTTAAATGTAAAGTTTTGAATATTGAAATATTAAACGGTTTAAACAACTCAATTTATGTTTTAAAAATGAATCTGAAAATGCCAGTAGCTGGCAGCAAGTCAAAGTCTTTGTGACGGAATAATTCATTCAATTGATTCCAAAAATTAGATTCATTCATAAATGAAGCAGCACTGTGTCAAAGACTGTAGATGCACAGCAGCTCAGCTGTGATTTGTTTGGAACTATTCTTGTTGGCGAAATATAGCACAATCACACAACAGTGTTCCTAAAATCTAAATTAATATTAATTTTAATATAAAAGCAAAAATGCATAAAACTGTTGTATAAATTAAATTTCACTTTTGCAAACTCCCTTTATAATCATTAAAAAGCTGTCACGTGTAGTTCATCGTGATCTCACAAACTTACATTTTAATTAATGATGCTCTCTATAAGGCATACTGAATCTGTTATTTACATCGTCTCTACACTTTGGTTGTTATAATGAATGACAAAAACTGGACCAGGAGTAGGAACAGGAATCGCACCAATAGAGAAGCATTTCTATTAGCTGCGGTCTGCAGGTATTATGGCCAATCACAAAAGGTATTGCGCAGCGAACCATAGACACAAATATTCTGCTACATTTAAGTCTACATTGCGCTAAGTTTATGTGCAGAACTGGGATCACTTTCGTAATCTTTTGAATGGATAAAATGGAGAAATCACTTTAATTTTAAACGCTGCCCACTCCCCGCACTCCGTCCCCCTGCCTAACACCCAAAAACCATTTTCAGCCCTGAGTAAGACCTAACTTATTCATACTTCTTGCATGTTTTCACCAACTGCCTAGAGTTCCACATGTCTTTTCTAGTATAAGTTGATTATAATAAAAAAAAAAAAAAAAATTAAGGCAGCAAATGAACTTTTGCTTTTGTTACAGTGTGTACTGAACTTTAAAAATTTACATGTTGGAAAAAAAAATGGAATTTTCAGACTTATATTCTGGTCCTTTCTCAGGCTCTATGGGGATTGAATATTGGGATCCAAATGTCAAATTTTTCACCCCCCAGACCTAAACCAGTTCCTCGAAATAATGCTAGCAGTAATTCTTATGCAGTATCCACACTTGACATGGGAATCAGTGATAAGGAGTGGAAAAGACTACAGAAGGCTCTGGACTGGCCTGGTCCAGATCAAGAAATCACTCAGCTGAAAATGAGCACAAGTCCAGTCCACTCAACATTCTTTATTGTGGGACTCAAAAAGAGTTACAACGTGGGAGAAAACATCTCCGTTATTATCACAGCCAGAGACCACAATAAGAACCTGAAAACATATGGAGGAGATTTTTTCAAAGCAAAGCTTTTCAATTCAGTGCTCAAGGTGAGTTTGTTTTGTAGTATTTTATTTATGAATATTACATACGTTTATAAGCTGACTTCACCAACGGAAATACATTTTCTGCATTTCACTTAAACTTTTCCATTCTTCTTGAAGGCGAGTGTGTACGGGGAGGTTGTGGATCATCGTAATGGGACTTACTCTGTTGTTCTTCTTCTTCCCTGGGAAGGTCAGGCACAAGTGTTTATACATCTTGAGCATTCCAGTGAGGTTGTGCAGATTCTTAAAAAATACAGGGAGTCTTTATTCCCACGCAGCCACTATAATGGCTACTTTGAAGGATCAGGACCCAATAACACCATGATCAGTGAAGTAGTAGAATGTAATATCAAGTGGGGGGGAAATGGAAGTTGGAATAAAGGTGACTGCTGCTGTGAATATAAAGATGTAAAAACAGGGACAGTGTGGCAGTGTGAGAGACCAAAGAACCTTACCTGTGACAATCTGGTTCATCACTCCAGGGGAAATATGGAAAGCCCTTTAAATGCTTTTGAGAATAAACTTTTTACAAAGTAAGTTTAAAAGTATTTTGATCTAATTTCAGAAAAAAATATAAAACTAAAAATTGTTGAGGAAAATGTGTTATTCTTATTTCTTCACAGGAAATTAACAAATGTTGCTATTACTGGAGACAAAATAAACATAAATGTCCTTCCCAACACTGCAGCCAATGGTATGTTATGGAGAATGTATTAACATATTTTGGTCATTGTTTCCCATTTCCCTTTCCCAGCCTGTTTTTTTTTTATTATTATTGTTGTTTAACAAACACAACTCTGTTTGAATATTTTATTTGTTCAAGTGGGTGACACCAAACTGCCTCTGTCATGTTATTCTTATTTGTGACCCTGGACCACAAAACCAGTCATAAGGGTCATTTTTTTCAAAATTGAGATTTATACATCATATGAACGCTGAATATATAAGCTTTCCATTGATGGTTTGTTAGGATAGGACAACATGTGGCCAAGATACAACTATTTAAAAATCAGGAATCTGAGGGTGCAAAAAATCAAAATATTGAGAAAATTGCATTTTAAATAATGTTCTTAACAATGTATATGACTAATTAAAAATTAAGCTTTCGTACATTTACAGTAGGAATTTTACAAAATATCTTCATGGAACGTGATTTTTACTTAATTTCCTAATGATTTTTGCCATAAAAGAAAAATCAATCATTTTGACCCATACAATGTATTTTTGGCTATTGCTACAAATAAATCCTAGCGACTTAAGACTGGTTTTGTGGTCCAGGGTCAAATTTATCTTAATGTTAAATATTACACATTGGCAATGTTTCAGCAAATTAAATATTAATGCCATAAACCAATTTATACACTATAAACCAAAAAATCTAGCTAAATTCTCATTTTATGTTTAATTCACTGTCTTCTATTTTCTCTTCCTTTTTTCAAATAGAAAATGGTCAAAATATACACAGAAGACTAACATGTCTAATGTCAGTCTAATGTTAATGTTGTAATGTAAATGAAGAATTTGCATGATGTCGACAGTCTTTTCAGGTTATTGTTTCTTTGCTTTAGGCACAATGGAGAGATGCAGATCTGGCTTGACAACACCAGTACCTGCTGGGTTCTATTTTAAAGATGTTTGGAAGTCTTTTGTATGCAACACTCAGCAGTTAAATTCTGCCCAAATGGGACGCTGTCTAAAAAACAAGATCGTCTACATGTTGGGAGACTCCACCACAAGGCAGTGGTTTGAATATTTAGAAAGAAATGTGCCAGGCAAGTTATTCAGACATAGGACTTTGTTGTCATTATTCAACTATGTTGTCAAGTATCTTTTCAAGCAAAACATCAAACAGTAAAATGCCATTACAAAATGGCTTATAAAAATTTGCTCTGAGAAAAGCTCATGCATGCTCATTTGTAATCAGAAACTATACCAAAAATTAAAATTTTCTCATCACTTATTCACCATCATGTTGTTCCAAGCTTTCTTTTGATCACAACATTTGATCCCCCTTTCCCCCTTATTATATGCACTACGACGTTGATACATTTGTCAAAATATCTTTTTTTGTGCTCTGCAAAACAAAGTGAGTCATAAAGATTTAAAATGGCATGGAGGTAAGTAAATGACTGATTTTGGGGTGACCTACAACTTTAGGTGACTCCTGACTGGCCCACATATAGAAAATCATTATGGTTACTTTATTTGTCATACGGGCTAAAATCAAGGGGGAAAAAACTAAAGAAAATAAACAAACAAAAACTTTTCCAGCACTACATTATAGTTTTTTGGCTTACTACATCAAAGTAATGTTCTGGAAATTAATAATTTAAAAAGTTAAAAACAGGGTTGGAAAAGTCAGTCCACTGGTTCAATACTTCGTAGAGTTTTAATTACAGCCATTAATCTTTTTGGATATGTCTGTACTAAATCAGATTGAAACTCTGTGGATGGACTGAAAGAAAGTGGATGGAAAGAAAGCAGTCCACTGCTGTTCCCCAAGGAGGAATGGGCAAATATTACCTAGGTGTGCAAAGCTACAGACATATCCAAAAAGATTAATTGAACTGTTGAGAAGAACTGTTGTAATGCAAGGTTTGTTTGTTTG